>OLMO02000286.1:16822003-16848953 GCA_900291935.2 Cassiopea xamachana | reverse complement strand
GAAGAACGAATTAAGTCAATAGAGCATGTTATACCATCACTGAATTATCAAATTGATGTGGTTAATCAAGAAATAAAAAGTGTGAAAGAAGCGACACAAGCAATTCAAGATGAAATGGACGAAACGTTTGATGAAGATCTCTTCTTTGCTTGTCATTAATTATCATTCTAAATTTTTCTGGTGTGCTTTGTAAATCATTCAAGTTATCCAAGCAAGGGAAGTTTCTATGTTCCAATGTAAATAGCAAATTGANAATAATACAATCCAGATTGTGGCATTTATTAAATTAATCTGCAAGACCATGAAATAACCCGGAGTGAGAAATGCATCAAGGGGAACTCCATATCTAATATCTCTAACGTGTATGCTTGCTACATCTGACTAAACCAGTGATTCTCATTTATTATTTCCAAGGCCCCCCATGGAAGGAGAAAATGTTTTGTATAAGCATACCTGTTCCCCAGGGTCATACGCACCTCTAGTGTTATATTACAGCCACTTGGGGGTCATGCTCCACTATTTGAGAAATGCTGAACTAAACCAATTTTGGATGGCTAGAATTTGCCATACTCTCAAAGTGTTATGATGGAAAGTATTATCACTCTCAAACAGATATGTGCTGATTGGGGGAGCATGGGGGGCGTCAGGCCCCCCAATACTTTTAAATTTGTAGGAAACTTGGTAAAAAGGCAGCCATGCTGCAAGAAAGTGAGCAACAGCACTTTCTGTGACCTTTTTTTAGTAAGAATAGTTGGTCAATTGGTCAAAACATCCCCCCCCCAACAGAAGGTGTGTCTTGGCATATCACTGCTCTCAAATCTTAACCAATGCTTCAGAAAAGAAGTATGACACAAACACTATTCAAAAAGTACTCAGCATTTTCTACTCATCTGACAAGTCAATTAAGTTTGTACAAAATGGAATTGAATTTAATTGTTAGTCCATCAATGACTTGTGAGTCACACTGTTTTATGTTCAAAACTGCCTTGAGCCATAAGCAGCTCAAATGCCTATCTTTGAATGGTGGCAGGCTCTCATCAGCAAGCAACATACAGGACTTGATATGCAAGCTTGATGTATAAGCTTGAGAGACTTTAAAACCAATCTGGAATAAAGACCTCACAACCATAAGGGTTTCTGCTTACTTCAATAGTTGTAAATGGTTCTTCAAATCTAAATGAATACACTACATTTCGATCATCTTCTGTCACTACATCTTTCATCCATCCCAAAAATTCATTACAAAAGTTCATGCATACAGATGCACTCCAGGTTGCATTATTCCTATGAGCAATATCTGGTATTTTTAAAGTACAAAAAGTCTCCAGTTCCTGAACAATACCATTATCATCGCGCAGACCACATACCACTTTTGGCACACCTGCTAAATAGCTTTGTGCCCAATATTTTATGAGTTTGAAGTTGGCAAAGTTTCTAAAGAGTCTTGCATTATCCATAATTCTTGAAGTTTTCAGTTCTATATATGAATGAGTTGGTAAAGCTTCCTCATCTTTGAGACTAGTACAATCAACTTCAGCACCAAATAGCAAGGAGTACTTGTTCAGCCTTGTTCTAACAACACTACAAAATGCCTCAGAATTATTTATAGCCCCTGTTCCTGGTACTTCAGAGGATTCCTCTCCTATAAAATAACAAAGAACATTTTGAGGTCAATGAGCAATTGCATATGAGGAGGAACATATAAACTCACCTGATAACTATGATATGGCACAAAATCTTACAGGATATATACTTTTCAGTAGAAACAAAACATTAAAGCTGCTACCCAAACTGTTTCAAACATAATATCCATGCAATTGGTAACTGGCATCAGAGATAAAGTTTAATACTTATTTGAGAATGCTAATTTTCTAAAACTCTGTCTACCTTTAATACTCTTTTGCCCTTTCCCTTGAGGTAGAGATTACAACTTTTTCAATATTCATGAGAAAGAAAAAGATTTACTTGATAAGGGCTTTGTCATGTAGTCTTCAAATTTATAACCCCAATAACACATTTGCTTCTGTCTTTCACTTTGACTTAACCTTTGTTTCTTGTGGATTTCTGTTTCCACTTCACAAATGAATATTGTTCCATTATATTTACAAGCATCCAGCCTCCATGAGTCTCTCTTTTCATATGGGGTGCAAAGAATCTTTACCAAATGTCCACGCCATGTTACAAAATCTGTATTCAGGCTAAAATAGCACAAACAGCTTTCAGGTGAATTTTTGCTAAACTGCTGCTGGGATATAACCATGGATTACCACTATACCACAAGGTCAAACTAGAGATCATAAATGGTGGTGAAACACAAATTGTTTTAAATCAACAAGAGCTGAGTTTAGTAGAATTATTTTACTTAGCTCCTGCCATCCTGTGTCACCTGTCTTCCTTAAGTTCAATTTTTTGATATTTATTTGGCTAAGTGTATTTAAGATTGATTGATGATTGATATTGAAAATTGAAATTGTGTCATATGTAATCTCTTTACTTTCCTGACTTTTGAAGCTTTGTAAATNTTAAACTTAGGGCAATGACAACATAGAGCAAAAGAAGACACTTTTTTGAAAGCATTTGTAATTCTGATAATTCCAAATGCTTGATACCTCAAAGTTAGACTGAAACTCTAGCAAAACCGCAATTAAGTAGGTCGAAAGTTTTACAGAGCAAAAGACTTTAAAAAATAACTATTCTGCATATGAAGCTTGGAAAGTGCTTGCATACCACTTAGGAATGGAATCAATTGCATCAGATGAAACTTTAAACTTCTCTCGATGAAGATCAATCCATTTAAGTAAATGATCCAGCCTTTCTGGTACATCTTCATTTCTCCCAATGAATGTTTCGAATCCAATATTTAGATCTAAATCTCCCTTGCACGTACTCAGATCAGGAGGAGAGTAAAGTCTTAGTTTCTCCCTGCTATTTCTAAAGTCTCGATCAATTCCAAGAGAAAAAGCACCAAATTCTGCTGGTTCACGGAAGTAAGGGAAAGGTTTTTCAAACCTTGCTATTGGAAAAGTTTTAAATGTCCCATACTCCGTATCTACTTTAGCTGGACTGGAAAGCTTTTTAGCTTTGACTCTATCACATTCTGAATCATGTCCAACCGGCCTCTTATCCCTACATGTTTTCCTGGACTTTGCACTGATCGCATCATAGTTGTCTAAATGCCTTTTCATGATTTCAAAATCATATATCTTTCATCCAACTTCATTTTTCATTCCTTTATCATCAAATACTACTTACATTTTTAAAATGGCGTCTTACGGTCTCGATTGTAATACGAGACTTGTGGTAACGTGCCTACTACTTCCTGGACATTGAACTTATCACAAGGGAATGCAATCTAATCTTGGTGTGTACGTAAGTATTTGAATAACAGACAAATTTTTAAGCAATTGCAAGGCAGGAGGGTTGCTAGCTAATTCAATTAAGTATTATGCTGTTGAAATATTAGTACCTTCGACTGGACAGATCACTGGGACTGCAGAATATTACCTTTATCGAGGAGATCTGGAGTGTTCACTAGCAGGAAGTCAGATGTGCAAGTGTGCACTGGTAAGTGTGCATTTGACTTTTTGGGTCACAAACCTTAGTTATTCTAGTATGCTCTGCCCTTTCATATTCCAGCGATTGGCTATAGCCAGGGCTCATTAATTAGCGCGAGCCGTGAGCGCCGCTCGCAGGCACAGAATCTCACACATAAAATTTCTGCAGGCACTTTTCATCCAAATCTGTATATGATAATTTATTACATTCAATTTCTTCTGCAGGCATATTTTTCTCAAAACTGCACTCGCAGGCACAAAATACTTTTAATGAGGCCTGGCTGTAGACCCCCATAACCCTCACCAAGCACCACCCTTGTTCTAAATTGCGCATTGTCAATTCCCAAAATAGGACACATATAGGTCCCATGGCATTTTTATCTTAATAAAAGAACTGGCTGTTATATCTAGGTGATGCCAGTATACAAGATTATTGGGTGAGGCTATCATTGCAAGGCCTCAAGATGAGTAGAGTGAGTCTACTTGAAGGAGTGGTGGCCAGAGAGGAGGAAAATTTTAGTATTTTATTTGGCAATTTGTAGGATTCTTTAAATTCAAATCAATTACTATTTTTGTATCTACTCTTTATCTGACTAATTTTACATCTACTTTCTAGATAAGTGGACAAAGACATTGCAAGTTTGAAAATGTGAAGAATTGTGCATGTTGAAAGTGCTTTTATCATTTATGGACTAGTACTTTGTAGTATTCTTCAAGTTTTGGAGCAGAGATTGTTTGAAAAAAATACCTAGACTTTGTATTTGATTTAACTTATCAAAAATGGTAAATGTAATTGGTGTTGATATTGGATCAACAACAATTTGCAGTTATGTATTTGATGAACGATGCCAAGTAAAAGGACATTCACATATTGCTATACAACTTGAACACCCAAAGCCTGGTTATACTGAGATTGACCCAAAACAGCTATGGGATCAGTTCCTTTATGTTGTTAAAGATGCCATGAAGTCAGCTAATATAACTGCACATGATATTACAACATTAGGTATTTCTGTTCAGAGAGGCAGTTTTATTACATGGGACAGAAACACTGGAGTGCCTTTACATAATTTCATAGGCTGGCAAGATTTAAGAGCATCTAAACTGACTGAGGAATGGAATTCATCTTTCACCCTCAACAGCATCAAAGCTGTTTCAAAACTCCTTTTTACCTTCACTAGGAATAACAGGTACAAAGCTGCCAGTGTTATCAATTTCTCACCTTTTCATGGATCAATGAGACTTCACTGGATGTTGAAAAATGATCCTTTAGTTTTCCAGAAGGCACACAATGGCACTTTGTTGTTTGGAACCATTGATACTTGGTTAATATGGAAGTTGTCAAATGGTAAACTCCATGTCACTGATTTTTCAAATGCAAGCTCAACTGGCATTTTTGATCCATATCTGATGTCATGGAGCTCATTCTTTTGTAGCATTCTTGAACTTCCTTCAAGTATTTTCCCAACTTTTGTTGATACATCTGGATTCATTTTGGATGTTGATGAGTCTGTGTTTGGTGCCTCATTTCCTATTCATGGTTTAGCTGCAGACCAACAAGCATCAGTTTTTGGGCAATGTTGTTTTGAGGAAGGAGACATAAATTGTACCCTAGGCACTGGAACATTTATAGATATTAACACTGGGGGAACACCACATGCTTCAGTTGGAGGTGAGATTCTAGGTGTATAATGGTGGCAATGAGATTGACCTCTTTCACTGTAAAGAAGGCTTTCTGCAAATTACTGTTATTTTTATTTCTTTAATTTCCTCCTAACAGGCCTCTTCCTTGAAGGCATATGATTGCACATTCATAACTTGGTGTACACCTAAATTTGGTGAGGTGCACGCTCTATCATATGCTTTGCTTTTGAAAATTAGCCAGGCCATTCTCCTTGAAAATTAAATTGCATGCCTTGATGCAAAGTTTTTGCCATGAGATGTGCAATTGGCCACAAGCCTGCTAACATCTTTATGGAGATGCCTTCCTGTCATTTTCTACTCATAGTCATTGTTGTTATTATGGCCAAAATTCTTTTTATTCAACAAGAAATATTTTTGCATGAATTTTTAATAGCTGCACTTATAGATACAGCGCAAGTCTTCTTTGAAGCATATCATTGATGTATAAGTTGAAGTCAACTTTTCTCATCAAAGATTGAGCATAAAAGGGACCCAATGTCATTAAATCAGTCCTTTATTTTGGTTTAGCCAGTAGCAACTATTGTCTGTAGTTTTTGTAAATGAAAATAGCTTTACAATGGTCATAGCTATCAGCTGTTGTAAAAAGTTGTCTATTCCAAATTTTTTACTGCCTGGCATTGGTCATATGCTGCTTCATAGCATTTGAAACTTTCTTGCTAATAGACAGCTTTCTCTTGTACTGGAAAGCCCTTGAACATTAGCATTGCTAAAGGGCCACCTTACTTGAATGTGTGAAAATTTAAATGAAGCGTTTTGCAGCCCATATTTGAGATTGCATATCCACACATGTGCAAAATCTCCAGCACGAGTGAAAAATCACCCATGCTAAATCACACATGCCACATAGGAACTTTGTTATTGCAGCTGCAACAATAGTGACTGTCACAATTTGCTCTTATAACTTTACTTCATCCAGTTTCATTCTAAATGGGACATTTTGCATGCTTCAGCAATAAGGAGCTCTGTATTTTGGATAGACAAATCTTGGATCACATGAATAATTCCAAATAATTAAGAGCAATCACCCATGCAAACAAAGGTGCATATGCAAATGGACACTTGCACCAGTTTCTGGTCTTATTTCTTCTCACATATTTGTGTCCAAATTTTCAGAATGTTTATCAGTACTCTGCTTATATTTCTCCCAGTTTTTAAAAATCTATTAGTTACTATGCATAGTTGTATGTATACATTTACAGGACTTTACCCATTAGTTGGATGGGTTATACGAGATGAGACTGTTTTTATTGCTGAGGGGAACACAATTGGGACATCAGCATCAATTGAGCTTTCCAAGACTATTGGTTTATTTGATGATGTTTCTCTTTCCTCTGATATGGCATACTCTGTACAGGATTCTAATGGTGTTTGCTTTGTGCCAGCATTCAATGGCCTACAAGCTCCAATAAATGATCCACGTGCTGTTACTCTACTTCTTGGTATGTGTAAAATTCTTTTTTCCTTTCTTGTCAATGATCATGAGTCAGTTCAATGCAGAGCCTGAAAAACATTTTTCTTCCTGGCAGCAAAAGTTAATTTTCAAAATTTCCTGCAACTAGAAGCACATAAGCACATAAGTGATGTGTGAATCATAGAAAGTAGAGATATGGATTTAGAATTCTCTTAGAAAAAAATTCCTGCAAACTATGTCAAAATTTCCTGTGGGTGCTACCAGATATTTTCTAGCCCTGGTTGAATATATTGTTCAACCTGGCCTTTCTTTATCTGTTGTTTTGGCTCATGCATTAATTGATGTACATAATGATATAATGATAATATAACCTATCAATGAGATTTTCACAATGATAGGCAACAAGCAACTACTGTTAAATATAGTTAAACAAAGACAAGTAGCATATTTTGGACATATAATTTGAAGAGATGGACTACAAAGATTATTTGTGGAAGGAAAACTAAATGGGAAAAGAGGGAAAGGAAGACCTAGAACCTTATGGATGGATAATATCAAAGAATGGACAAAGTTAAGCTATGTAGATTGTGTAAGGAAAGCAGACAGCCCAGAAAGCTGGAAATCCATGATAGTCAACCTGCTGGGAGCAGATGACACACAATGATGATGATGAACGTGTCTTTGAGCATGGTATACATTTCAACAAAAAATGCTTTTATCAATTGTGTACTGTACTGAACTGATTGCATGTCCTGTACTGAAGATGACATTAGTAAAGTGTCAAAAGTTTTACTGTCGCATATTGGATTTGTCCTAAATTGGCTACACGTTTTTTTATAAGAAAATGTCTATAAGAAAATGAAGCTCAAATGGCCAAAATCTTAGGAAAATCACAAGGCACAATTTCCAAAGTTAAATGTTTCTATTGGTCATAAATGGATATTACATTATTATTTAATTCAAAATGTTAACGATAGAATTCATATTCGAGTATACAAGATTAACAAAGAAAGAGTAACCCATTTTAGCCAGTTTATTTCAGTAAAAGTTAAGAAACTTTTAGGAGAATCTCATGCTCAATTTTGGGAAAAGTTAAGAAAATTGAGGCTCAAGCAAAATGATGGTTTTCTTATGAAGAAAAGGTGTAGTCCTCTATCGTTACGTCAAAGTAATGGATTAGTCAAAGCAATAATGAATGAATCATGGCTCGCATATTGATCATTGTTTTACTCTTGAAATTCGTACTCAAGCAGTACTTCCCTACATCAAAAGTTATTAAATGATGTATTTTTCTTGAATTTTTCTCATCACAAAGAGGACTCTCTTTCTTCTACCAACGCAGAATTTTTCAAGTGAATTGATATGCTGAATATTTTCGTCATTCCAGGCATGAATAAAGAGACTTCCAAAGCACATATTGTTAGAGCTGTTTTAGAATCTGTGGCATTTCGCTTCTACCAGCTGTATCAAATTGCCTTTGATGAAATACGCATACCTGTGAAGTCTTCTATAAAAGCTGATGGTGGTGTTACAAACAATGATTTTGTAATGGAGCTAATTGCCAGCCTCACAGAACACAAAACTGATAGAACTGTACTCAGTGACATGTCCGCAGTTGGTGCGGCATATTTCGCTGGGCTTGGTGCTGGTGTTTGGAAATCAAAGGAAGAATTACGTAGCCTCCATGCTGTAGGACGGTTATTCCATCCAAATGCTGATTTAAAATTGTCGTACGCTTCTACCTTTAAGACTTGGAAAGCTGCTATTAAACGCAGCCTTCACTGGTACAAGAATTTTTGATTGATACATCGGATAGAAGGAGGGGATTTCTTGTAGCTATGTCATTTTTATTTCGCAATCCGTACGTTCGGACGTTATATTTTCCTGTAGGACTAAAATTTCCTTCAAAGTTTTCTATTGAATGGTTATTTTACAGCCATGCCTTCGATACACCATTATCTGATCTTAGAAGCTGCAGTTCTATGCATTGACACAGTTAGGCACCGTCAAATCGCTGGCGACTTTTGGCAATCCTCTGAAGGAGCATTCTCCTTTCTGTCCTGTTCGCTACTGTTTCTTTCCTTTTAGGCTATGACACCCCAGTTATGTCTGTTAATAAAGTGAGTGATCTTGTTCTTGCTTCGCCCTTTTGTTCCCTCTATTTCCCTAGTATGACCCCATTGTTAAATCCACAAGTTTTTATTGTATGCCCAAAGAAGGTCCGAGCATGCTTAAGAGCCATGCCTTCTAAAGGTCCGAGCACGCTTGAAAGTCATACCTTGTAAAGAAGTTCCTGGCTTTATTTTATCTAGCAATTTTTGTGTAAACTTCTCATGTGTATAATAAACAGTAATAATTAATTTATTTGCAGTAGGTTAAATGTACCTAATTACAGGAGCGAATTAAGGTCTACTTAGCAGATAAGTAATTATAGCAAACTGTACAATACAATCCTAGTACATGTTAAGGGGCCATAAAAACATCAGTTTATCATCCTTATAGACCTATTAGTCCTTCTTTCCGACATAAGTATTGTCAACAACCTGCACCTGCACCATAGCTCAAAGGCAACGATTTTCCCTCTCTCGCCTTTCCTAACTGTCCAGTTCTCACAAGAATTAATAATTTTTCTTACTATTAATTACAGTTCTTATTACTCTTCCAGCCGTTTGAATTAATTCTTTCTGTATTCTATTTTTATTGAGCTTGGTAGAAACTCATGGATATTTAAGAAAATATGTAGCCGTTTATATATTAAATTAACAATTTGGAGAAAAGTAAAGCAAAGATACCGGAGGATAGTGGCATTGCAATTGGCAATAGGATATGAACTAGCTGAATAGGAAGTAGGAAGATAAATTGTAGCTGCTGTGGTAAAATGTCAGGGATGTGCTGATTGGGGAAGGGCATCACGCTCCCACAAGAGTTACAAAATTGAAAGAAATTTGGTTAAAAGTTAGCCGTGCTGCAAGAACAATGGTCACAGTATTTTCTGTGACCTTTTTCTTAGTAGCAGAAGTTTGTCAAATGGTCAAAACATGCCCCCAATAGAATTTGCTTCGGCACATCTCTGTAAGAGGTGGATTGAAAAACGTGAATATACGAAGGTTTGCAGATATCTGTAAAAGGAGTAGATCTTTCATAACGAAAACCATTCGAATTTGAACCTTTGAAACTGAAAGATGCTACGTAGAAAACGTTCGAATCATACCCAGTGAAATTGTTTCAAAATGCTGATTATGACATTGGTGATCAATGATCAGAAGTGTCAAAAGATTTTTGGTTAATCAAAAAGTTTTGATGCCCCAAAGAAGTGCGCACTGAATTTCAAATCCTTTACGATTTATTACATGTAGAATTGGATATCGAATTTCCCAATTTTTCTAGCCATAGGAATCACAATTTCTTCAGCCTCAAAGTTTCTTTTGATTTATAGGCTATCACGTCTTTTTTTGACAATTTACAGCATTTTCTACATGTAACTTCGCCTCCTCCTTTACTCGCTTACATTTCATTGCATTTCTCAAGCACAGCCGATGCTTCAGTTCCTATCGGGGCCTTTTTTAACATACAAACTCGGAAGTAAATGCCCCCTAGTTTTCAAAATTGCCCCTCTAGTAAATGGAGTTTTGCCCCCAGGAATTATCCTTTTTTTCAAAATCCTTACATTAGAACTGAAGAAGTCGCTTTTGAATAAATAAGCCGTAACTCAAATTGTGACTGCAGGTGGTAGATATGAATTATGGGAATGTCTTTCTTCCAAGCCATCTTGAAGGATGCCTCTTGTAAAAAGCAGATGCGGCAGCATTTCTGGTCTTTACGGCTAATGACACGTATGATATTAGGAGATGCATTTTAAGCCGTTGCATGATTAAGACCTTATCCCACTTAGTAAATGTTCGATAATAGGGGGCTCAGCTCCCTAAAACTCTCATAATTTCTACAAGGGAGCTGACCCCCCTCCTTAAGCGCAGGAGTGGGGGTGACAGGGGGAGTTGCAGCCCCTTTCAATTGGGCGGAAATCCGTGTCATTTGTGTAACTTCTGACTGCCCTCCAAGTCTCTTTGATCTTTCAGACAGAACGTTTGCAGCCCCCTAAATTTGAAGTCCTCCTACGCCCATAGCCCTATCCATGACACACCTAGTCGTGATTAATGGAAAAGCAAATACGCGTTTTTTTATAGAAGAAAAAAGTTTATTAGAAAATGAGGCTCAAGTTCAAGTATACAGTATCAATAACGAAAGTGTAAACTGTTTCAGCCATTTTGTTTCAGTCAACATTAAGAAAAATTTAAGAAATTCTCAGGCTCAATGTTCCGGAAAAGTTAGGAAAATTGAGGCTCGGACAAAATGACGGTTTTACTGAATAGAACGTGTAAAGCAGCAGCAGCAACAACAACAATACTATATGCTACAAGATGGCGGATGATGTTGGTGGCGGGAAAGAATTGAACACGCTTTATAATTGCTTTTTTCCATACGGTGCTGGTGCGAAGGGAGCTCTCTCTTTGTCAGAAGATGGTCAGTTATGCGTGATAACTGAGACTGGTGTTCATATCTTTGTATCCTTTTAAGTAGCAGTCTTGAGATCGTTGTTTGTTAGGAGGTTTTTGTAACTTTATATCATTAGTTTTACCTGTAGCTCATACACCACAGGAATTATCATATATTTTATCCTTTCATTCATTTCTTTGTTTCTCATTTTCTGTTAATGTATTCAACAAAGGTTTCTGTTGAGCTTGCTTATCCTTTTCCTTAACTGCTATTTCAGCGACCAAAATCATCATTACCCGAGTTATCAGTTCCATTGAAATACTCAATAGGTCTTCTTAGAAATCCAGAGAGTGAGGACTGCTTTGATGTTGGCATAAACGCAGAGGTTTTCTGTCTTCATCCACCACAATTTGAAGCATCATATACACTGTTCCTTGATCGAAGTCTAAATCCAAACAAGCTTAATCTTTCCCCTCCATCATTTGTTGGAGCTACTTGGTCCCCAGATAATTATTGTTTTCATGGAAGGTATGTTCATTTCATTGTATAGTGCTCTTTCCCTATCCTTTTCTTCCCCCTATCTCTATCTCCTTTCCCTATGCCCCTCTCTTTATCTCCCTGTGTCCTATACCTGTATGAGAAACTCCAGGGTTCATTCCATGTAATATGCATATCAAAATTATGCCAAGGATTATATGTAATATGCCAAAAACTATGCTTGTGTAGCACAAACTAAAGCCAATAATAAAACACAGGCTAAAACTTATTTATTGGTTTCCACACTGAATGTTGAAAAGGAGGCTTAGTGCATGCCAAGGATCTACAGGCCTAATTTCATGGAATGCACCGTAGTTGAAAGTATGTGTGTCTGTGTATATGTTTACAGGTTGCTTGAATGGTATGAAAAACTCTGAAAATGGCCTTACTTTTCTTTCCAGCTGCATTTTGTTAGTGCTATCATCTGGCAATAGAGTTTATTATGTGAGGAAGGATGTATACACAAGCAACTACATTATCAAATTAGACTTAACAGAAAAACTTTTTGAGTGTTTTAAAGCAAACAACTTTATAAATGATAACATTAAAATGGAAAGCAAGGTACCAAGTGATAAAATGTATGCAGAATTTGATGAATACAAACGAAGACAATATTACTTAGCAATAACAGATATTCAATGGTGTCCATGCATTTTCCCAAATTATTTACTTGAAGACTCAGACAGCTCAAAAGCGTCAATTCAAGACAAACTTGCTCTGCTTTGTGGTTGCAATAAACTTGGGATGCTTATCATTTGGAAAGTTCATGTAGATTTGTTGACAGAGGAGCTGAATGCTGAGTTTTTAGCAAGTATTAGAGTTTCTGAAGAGCATGCAACAACAATTGCATGGCACCAGGACTCACCAACATCAACAGGTATCAGATTTTAATTAGGGTGAATTTTTAATAAGCTTTTGGTGAATTGTTTTAATCAAAACAATATAAATAATAAAGGCATTAATATTATATAATCAGTTTTTCTGCATAATGGATTTGATTAAAAGCACCTGAGATGGAAATGTATTTGATGTAATGATGCTACTGTAAAACTTCTGTGAATTGTGTATATTTATCTTTATTTTTTAAAATTATTTGCCAGTATTTTTCTTGTAGGATACATTGCTACTGGTTTTGCAAATGGATTCATCAACATTTGTGTCATCAGGACCTTGAGCACAAGAGAAACAATTATACTCAAAGAAATTCAGAAAGTTGATGTATGGAGGGAGGATGATCTTATGCACATCCAATTCATGCAATGGCTGAAAAAGGCAAGTTTTTTGTTGTAGGCAATGGAATCATGGCTGAGGGGCAGGGGGCTATGGTTCCCCAAATTATTTGAAATTGTTGTATTTTCAGAAATTTTACTGCTTAATCAGAACATTTTCAGACTTTTGCTGTTAGTAAAGGCAAAGGTTTTAAATTTTATTGAAAAATCATTGAACTTAGCCCCCCTAGTCTATAGGTGCCATGGTGCCCCAGGTTGTAGGACTATTATTCGTAGCATTAATTGCTAACTTATGTTGGATATCAGAATTTTCACTTATTTTTCTGCTTATTTGTTTCCTTTCAAATATTTTTAGTTGGCTATTTCAAAAGCCTACTTCACTACCAAAGCTTTGAGAATTATTGGGACTATTAAAACTCACTGTTTGCACCAAGTATTTCTTAACATAAATGCTTTTATATTAAGGAAGCATAGCCAAATTTAATAGATATTTTGTGCTGAAAAGTGCAGTAAAGCATCCATGTGTTTGTTTTTTAGACTTGTAATATTTTAAAGATGTTTCGGTTTCTTCTATCCAGAAAAGAGCAGTTTAATTACATTGTGAATCTAGCCAACCCTTTTTGTCTAACAGAGCAATAATTGATTTCTGTATTTGCTAACATGCATATTTGAGGATCTTGCAAGCTAATTGTAGGTTTAATTGTAGCATGCATAAAAGTATATCAATTTTAATTAAAGAGTGTTTTAAGTCTTTAACCTTTTTATATTCAGGGTGGTTGTCTGTACCTGATTGCAATAAAGCTGTCACACATAGTGGTTTTCAAAATAGATTTGGATGACTTGGGAAATATATTGTCTCATTCATACTCACTAGCACCATCTAGCCATGAGTTGCCAATTGTGGCTTTATCTTGTAAGGATGATTTTGTGTTAACTACTGGGGAAGATGGCACAACTGAGCAGTGGCATTTAGGTTTGTTTTCTTTTTAATATCATCTTGTTTGCATCTTTCCAATGAGTTGAGCAGGGTGGTCAAAAAACCCTGGAAGACCCTGAAAAACCCTGGATTTTGTTTGCCCCTGGACAAATACCCTGAAAAACCCTGTAGTTACATCCCACCCCTGAAAAATTATGTTCTGAAGCAGATTTTCCAAGCATCAATTTTTGGGCTTGCGGTGCTGTTGCATATTTTATTCCTGTAACACAGAGGAAGAGAATCTATGAGGTTGTTGGGAGGTAAAAACAGCATACTATTTGTTGTATGGTGAGCAGCCTCTTTTTCCAACAGCGGCCACAAAGTTTCAAGTAAAAGACAAAATGAAAGGTGGATGGGTAAAGACAGAAGGTCTATATGAAATATATTTTTTGAAAGCATAGTCAAGAATATGCTGGAAAACCCCAGAAATTTGGCAGAAAATCCCCTGGAAAACCCTGGAAAAGAATTTCATTTCACTGTTGGCCACCCTGATGAGACATAGCACACTCGATATAGCATTTATCTTACCTATTTTAGTGGTTACTTTTTGGGCATCATTTAAATCAATGTGCTGGCATCATTGCAGTGCTTGATTGAACATAGAGATCATCATTTTAGGCCACAGTGATAGTACCATTGTCAACAAGATCTCTAAACGTGGCTATAGGTCATTTGGAATGCAGCTTTCCATTGATGGCTTACTGTTGTTCCATGTTATATTCCCAACCAGTGTTATTTATGTTAAAGGGAAAATTCCAGAGAAGATAGAGGTAAGAAGATAGATTTAGTACAGTTACTAGCCCAATTTTCTGGGTATGTTTATCACCACTGTCATTCAGGGGTATTGGTAGATTTCAGAGACCATAGGGCAAAAGTGAAAGATAAGGCCCCCTGCAAGCAAAGCAAGCAGAACAATTTGTAGGGTTGGGAATGCCCCATAGAAAATTACTTCTGGTCTTACATTGAGACCCCCTAGGCCTTGAGGCATTTTGATTTATGAGGCCCTTAAATGTTGAGGCACTGGGGTAATTTTTACCCTCTACCCTCCCCTCTTGGTGGCTCTGTTCTTGTTGTCAAAGATTTTTAATAAATGCTACAACCACATTAGACTTCAATCATTAAAAGTTTTATTTACCCACTTTGGGTAAATTTTTAGTTTCTTCCTGATCCCGCTTAGCTCTCTGTACTCTGGAGTACTAAATAATCATCCCCATTTGTTAATTTTTGAATATTTTTCCTAACCCCCTGCACTTATTCCCATGGGTGGTACCAGCTATTGCAGACTGGGGGGGTTTGGTTCTGCACCCTAAAATCCCAATGCAATTTGGTTGCCACATCCATTTCAAAATCTTGCTAGAGTTCCCTCACCCCCCTAATATTTTCTCATCAAATTTGGATCAATTAGAATATTGATCTTGGCAAGAAGTGGGGGGCAAGTCCCCCCATGGTGCCATTACTGCTTATTTCAACCCCCAAATTATTAGTTGTGAGCATTTCATGCATGATATTGAATTTCTTATGAGGTTTATCTAGTCATTATTCATTATTCTATTTCATGACTTAGGCTTTTCAAGGTTCTTAATTTTTGGGCAATTTTCTATCCCTAATATTGGCACCCTCCCATTTTTTCTGTTCTCCAGAGTATTTATTTAATCATCTTGGCTTTATCCTTTTCTACCAGCTCATTGTCTCAACATTCAAACCACTGCATGCAATTGCAGAGTGGGTCACCGATGACAAGAAGGAAGTAGATTTTGAATGGTACGAGGTATGCCGAGTAGTAACAAACCAAATGGGTTTCCATCCAATTCTTCTTGCTCATGCATCTGGCCCTGTAAATGAATCCACAAATATTTCCCAATTACAGAAAAATGCTTATTTAAAGTGGCTTTTGATGAGAAGAGAGAACAAAGATGTGAGCTCTGATTGCACTTCAGAATCCCCAGATTTTAGGCTGGTATTGAAGAAGATTGTGCTCAGAAGAGTCAACTTAGCAGTTGAAGTTTTGAAGAGTAGTGGTGAACTTGATGAAAATAGTAAGTAACCTCCTTAGTCTATTGTTTTGATAACGATAACCATTTGAATACCTGATTGGGATAGCAACGTCTATGAATATAAGTTTAGCATGTTGTTTTCAGGTTTAAAGACCACAAATTGCAATTACAGTGATTAAACGAAGTATGTTAGTTTTATACTACTGTAATTTGCAGGTAGAAAGTTGGTCCTACTTGCCGCTGATTGGCTAATTTCTTATGGGAACCAATTTGATGTCAAAAGTGCAATGGCCGTCTTGGAACTTTTACATGAAACTGACTCTCTAAGGCAGGCTGAAACGATCTGGACAAAACGGTTTCAATCAAAAACAATAGGAGAAAGCTCAGGTACTTTAAAATTGCGCATGCCCGCCAGAGAGTCATGCCCTTTATGTGGAGGACTAATTTACCTGGAGAAGGAGACGAGCGGCTGTTGTGATAAAGGACATAACTGGAAACGCTGTTCATTGACTTTTTTTATTTTGACTTGCTTGAAATATCGTAATTGTATTTTTTGCAAAAGAGCTGCGTCAAGAGAAACTAATGATGGCTCAAAGAATTCGTCGATTTATCACAAATTTGTAAATGTAAATAGGTGTTGTTTGTGTAATAGTAGGTTGGTTATGTACGGCTAAAATCAAATCTATTTTATTTTGTATCTGCTAGTCTTCAACAACAGTTGAAGAAAGCTGACGGGTAAAATCAAAATCATACTGCGAAAATATTGAAAAGTTTTATCGATCGGGCAGTCTAGCCAACTTGATGAACGTTCAAGGAACTAACGACACAATGTTATGACTCAAATACTAGCTACGCATTGTGACCGTGTATTAAGTGTTCCATAGCTACGTGCTCCCAAGGCTGAAAGAAAAAGATGTACACCATCCGCCATGGTCATCAGGTCTTTGGGATACAAGGTCAACCCTAACTATGGTTACTATGAAAATCCAATTAAGCTCCCCTTTCAAGGAAAAATTGCAAATAGGGCTTCTCTATCATGAAGAAAACGATGGAATGGGTTCTTGAGTCATGGAGAATATTATCAGATGATATTACGAGTATAAAATATAGTCCATGTACAGAACTTACCTGTGTGTCTTAGAACATAGAGAATACTGATTCTGTCGAAGGGATCCAGAGGGAAACGTTTGTATAGAAGATATTCCTGGATTATCAATCGACCCAACTGATTCAGAGAAAGATGAAGACAGTACGGCTGACTAATATGAATAAACTTTCCAAGTTGCTAGCAACGAGTTTTCAAGAGAGGCGATACAGAGGGGTTGCAAAAGAACATTTGCAGGATACTTTTACCTTTATTTAGTAATAAGCCCCCCTCTCTATTAAGTCTCCCCTCCAAGATTCCAAACAATGAATAAGCCCCCTTGGGGCTTAATAGTGCTTTTACGGTAGTTCACTGTCTTTAAGACCGTGGGATTCGTCGATTTCTCAAGTATTTACAGAAAGGATCGAAAGAATCGCTCTCGATTTTTACCTCCGTTTCCCCCAATTCCTTGGGGCTTGGAGGGTGCCTCTGAGAGGACTTTAGTTCTGGCTCGAGCACTTAGGACCGGATGCCCTTCCTGACGTCACCAATGGCCTGCGGTGGGCCTCGAACGTAGGATCATGTTGATCTGAGTCGAGTGCATTACCGCTAGGCCATGGCTGCTCTAAAAGATCGATAGAATAGTTGATGAAAACGAACATTGTACAAAAAGAACAAGCACCATTTGTTAAGTCACTTTTCAACCACGTGCATTTGACTTCCACGTATATTTAGATATAGAACAGGAATGCAAGACAAATAATTTGCGTGCAATGTTGCTTACAGTTGAGTTCCTACAAATGAATCGATACTTATTATACATACAGTGTATTCAATGATACGAAATTGGCATTAGAAACTCAATTATTATCAACACATAAAATTAAATATGATTAAAATTTTATCAGAATTTTATCATTTGAGAAAAAGCTATTGGCTGTGCAATATGAAATAGTAAAAAGATTTTTACCTATTTATAAATTACTGAAAATTGTTAGGAAAATATTCCTTAGCAACATCAGTGCGATTACGCGTCTACAAAATGGTGTAATTCAATGTGCTATGATCACAGTGGAGGAGTATGATAGGTAGAGCATTAATTGTTCTGGTAAGGAAGTTTGTATAGTTAATTAAAATTTTTAAACATTGCATAATTAAAATTCTTCATTCTTATCTCATCAGTATCTATGAAATGAAATAAGTCACTTTGATGAATTACCAATCTGAATCATCAAGGTAAGATCCTTCTTATTTGCCAAAAATATTCCCTCAGATCTCAAATGTGCTAGTGTATGCTGAGCTACTCTGAAACTCGTCTCGTCTGATGGTATAGCAAATGAAATAGTCCCATTATAATCGCTTGGTCCAGGTACAATATCCACCCCAGCGCTTATCATCTTTCGTATGCACGTGCCTAGCTTTGCCTCAACAACAACAGAAGCACGCCACTGTAATTCCTTTACATGTGACGACACTGTTACTGATACAACTTCGTGGCCTCCTGGAGGGAACTGGACACTTGCAAACAATGCAGTAGAAGGTTCTGATTGACTGACTAGTTCAGATCCGGATATAAAGGATTTTACTAGTTGTTGGATCGTCTCTTCAGGAACAAACTCTTTGCAAATTCTCTGCCAATGTTGGGCATCAACAGTTGCCAAATGCTCAAAACTCTTTCTTACCAAATCACCCATGCTGTGATAACTGTCCTTTGTTTTCGAAAACATTTCAGCCAGTGATCTAACCACGTGAAACGTGCGAACACAGTGAAAGGCATTCCCTTTCAAATGCTTTGTTTTAAGGTAGTGGATAATTAAATCAACGAGCTTACCAAATTTCTCAATGCTTACTTTTCCTTTGATGCAATTCCTCACCTTTTCCAAAAACAGCAAACCCTCTACAGCCAACTTTACTGCATTTTCTCCATTCTCGTATATTTGCTGTAATTCTTTGTCTTTTTTGAAGTCATCTTGTAGACATGGTGCAAAAACAATGTCAAAATCAACTGGAGCAGCGTTTGAGTAATGCAACCTTAATTTCAACCTAGGGCATCGTATTCCTGCAGCTGTGTGTACATATCTGACACCCCTTTTCAATAGTTCCGCTTCCAGCTTGAAAATGCATTCATCTGGGCGAAGACTAGCTGGTGCAAGTAGACACAAATCGACGTCTCCACTCCTCATTAGTGGGTAAGAGCCAAACTGTTGGATAACATCAGGTGCTGCTCCTTTTGATAGCTCAAGGCAGAAGAGCCACGCATCTTCAATGAAGCTAATTCCTTCCTTAACAGCTGCATCGAACGAGGGACTACATCCAAATCCATAATCTTCAATCATTTGCAAAATACTTTTGTTAAACTCATCCTCATTTACCTTTAAATTTGTCGCTGATGGTTTCCTGTCACCAGAATCTTCCTTACAACTCACTTTAAAAATCTCAAAATGGACATTCTTGTATTCCTTTCGAAGGGTTCTAAATGCATCAACGTTATCCTGTCTATCATCCCATAACTTCATTTCTTTTATCTTCGGGTATTCTTTCAACAGCCTGCGCACAACATCTTTCTTGTACGAGTGAACCTTTGGCGTATTTCTCGAAACTTCACTATCATCATCTGGTTTAAGCAAGCACAGCTCTGGATGCACCCCAAATTCTTTAAGAACTGTACTTACACCAGCAAAAGTTCGCTGCAGTCTTCCTGTCAGCAGTACTGTCAGGGAACCTGCCCTTCCAAGATGCTCCTTGAAATCTACAAAGGATGGTCCAGGAAATATTTGCAGCGGCCACTGAAGAGATTCTGGTCTGCCTATCCATCCTTTATGTGGCCACCTCTCACCTGTAAGTGTTGGTAAATTTAATTGACGGACGGTTCTTTATTCAACAAATTTCATAGCAATGTATAATATAATTAATATCGTAAAGTTGTATTTTATAAAAAGAATTAAAATATTTTTCGACCTCATGTGTTTTATATCGCTCAACAATTACTTTTGCAAAGATAGGTATCATCTTCATCATAGTTGTGATAAGCAAAAATTTAACGAGCAAAAAACCTCGAAGAGCTACATGAAAAACAACATATTGACCCAAAGCTAAAAAAAGCAAAAATTTTTCCTGTTGTACTCTGATTGCCACAACCTCATCAATACTTAAAACTAAATAAAGATACAACTTAATGTTACTATGTCTTGCAAAAGTAACCTGACAATTCATAGCATTAGTGATATTGATACTAGTGCTCACCTGTTATCTGCAAATACTGATTCCTTCCAGTAACTGGACCAGGCGTCTTGAACAAAGTACTGTCAAAGTCAAACACGTAAAGTGACGTAATATCGTCTGCTTTGAGTTGCAATACTGGCTTTGCCATGACTTTTTCAGTGGCTTTTGATGTATTTTGTACCAGTAAATCATTTAACTGTTTTGATTCATCCATTTCTCTGCAATATTCTTTGAACATCTGTGAATCAGTAATGCATGCACTATTTTTTCGATCTGTTGACACTTGCATGCCAATCTTTCCAGTAAGCAAAATTTCTTTTTCTGGTTTTTGCCACAATGACTTATTTTGAAGTGCAAGTTTTGCATGATGTGGTGCAGCCTTTTTACTGTGTGAAATCGTTATGTGAGGTACTTCCATACTACAACGTGCCTCTTCTACCTCCTTAACCGCAACAACCTGAAGCAAGTCATTGCAGATGTACCCAATTACAGATACACTAGCTGTCTTGCCAACCTCTATATGTTCAATCTCTTCTCTCATTGGTTTATAACAGAAGGTCATGTGATTTCCTGTGCACTTTGCATGCAAAGGAGGGTATTCATTTAGAAGCCTCACTCTTGATGCATCATCTAAAAATAACCCAGAGTACAATATTTCTCTAGCAAAACTTTTTGAATGCTTTCTACTTTTCACCAAGTCAAAAAATGTCAAGTTGTTCATCTGTTCGCCAAACATTGGATCAATGACAATGGCTCTATAATCAGCCTCCCATTGATTCCACAACCTGTAAACTGCCTCTTTATCAACTTTATGCTGACATCTATCAATAAACTTCTTAACTGTACCCTCGTCTTTGCAGGCAATTTCAATGATGTGTGTTGAATACCCACAGACCTTTGCAATCCTCTCAAATATCTGGTACTCCCACTTCCTTGAATTTGTATTATCTAGGACAATTATCTCAGCACCTTCATTTACAGCATTTATGAACTTCATCCTACAGTGCTTGTGTGCATCTGCCAACTCACTTGGATTGAAACCATACTTGTTTCCATTCCTTTCAAAGTATTCATCTGCACTACAAACCACACAGAATGTGGCATCACCAATTTTTTGTGTGTTTTCCACATAATGTTTTGCAACAAATGACTTACCACTTCCTTGCAGACCTCGCATGATAAACACCATGTGTGATCTTGTGGACTCGACAGGATTCTGGGCTATTATTTCCTCAAAATGGTGAACAGCAGTCTCAAATTGTTTTTCATCTTCTGATAGAAGTGCTAAAGTAACAGCATGTCATTAGTTATTTTAAATAGGTGATAAAGTGAATTTCATCAAATGCTTAGCCTATAAGAAGAAATATTGTTCAATGGGATAGGATGGGATAGTAAAGTGTATTTGAGCAAAAAAGCATTGCGGATGCCAATAAGAAATTAAAAACAGCAAGTATCTCTCATTTTTCTTTTCTTTATTCCTGTTTGATATGCACAATGCATTTTTTGCTCAAATACTGAACTATATGTCCCATATATATTCCAAATATCAGCAGTACATATAGCTACAGCTAGTGTGCCATTTGCTATCTCATCATTTCACACCTTAGTTTAAATCACAATAGTTGGTAAAACTCTATTTCTCATCACAAATAACATGTCAAAAACATAATACTTGTGAGAGTGAAACTGATGAAGCAAATATACCTTGTAGGAGGTCATCACCTTCTGATTCTGTCAAAATACTATCTTTTGTCAGTTGACTAACAGTTCTAGCAACTGCATTTGGTAGCTTATCTGACAAACACAAGAGAGAGTTAGCTTTACAGCCAATATCAACATAAAATCCATTCTCAGTTCTCTGCTTTCTTGTTGAGCATAAGTAAACTTCTTCAATTGCTTGGGTTCCAAATTTATCAAGAATGTGATGCTGATAATAATTTGGATCAATCATCCTAAAAGGAATTGAGTGACACATTGCTCTTGAAAGCTTAAGAATAGTTACATGTGGGCAATATGGGTCACGATTTCCACATGGATGCAACCCAGCATCTTTCAACTTAAGTAGTAAAATATTGACAAATTTGCTCAACACAGGATCTGGCTGCACTTCAATATGGAGGACACGTCCTCTAAAACTGCCTAATTTTTCCAAATTTAAAGTGCGCATAGTTGGTAGCATGCACACCAATATCTGCTGCATTGTATTAAGTACTGCAATAGCCTTTTCTTTTTCTTCGTCACTTTCCAAACGAACCATACACAGTGTTACATGAAACTCACTCTCCTTCAAACAACCATCTCTCAATAGGCTGTTGCATGAAACAATTTCTTCTTGGATCTACAAAATGTAGCAAAGCTTTAATATTTATTGATAAATGAAGTAACAAATATGATACTGAAAATTAATATCAAGTAGAAACAACAGGCAAATATGAAATTGAGAACTTGGGAGGCAACCCCAATACCAAATTATTCTTATCATAAATACAAATAAAAATTCTGTGTGTTTTACAAATACCCATTTTATAATTTCACTGCTGCTAGAGGAAAGGATGTATAACTTCTTTAACTACAGTGGCTCATGCATGACACAGAAACATGACAGAAAAAATCAAAGCTGCTAAGAAACATACACTAAGGATTTTCTGTTTGATCAAGTTGTTGGTGATCTTGAAGCAAAAGAAAAAGTTTGGCCTATCTTTTTGGGTCCACCTTTTGTGTTTACTTTCAGTCTGATTTGCACATTCATTTTCATCTTCACTACTTGTGTAGTCCCCATCTTCATCTGCATTATTAGCACTTGCTAATGAATCTGTTTTCTTGCTATCCTCAACTGTCCTGCTTGACTTCTGTTTGTAGTCTCTGATGATATCATAAATTTCTTTTGGGTTCCCAGTTGAACCAAACACCTTGTCAAGTCTGGATCTTTTATCCCAAATAACAGTATCCTTGTATTTGAAATACTGGATTCTATGTTTAGGGATAGCTAATGTTGAATAGTCTACTGAGGCAATATCTTCCCAACTGAAACTATTAAATGATTTTTCTACAATACCAATAAATCTGTCAATGTAGCCAACGATAAAATCTTCTGTAGGTAAATCATCATCCCATTGAATCCTAGAGATAACATCAGTTGCTGTCTTCATAGACTGCTTCTTACTATCTGAAACTAAACTCTCATCTGCTGATGGAAATCTTTCTGACATGGCACTCTTTTTGGTGATTTCATTCTTTTCAGTGCTTGATTTGCTTTTTGCATCCAAACCTGCAGCATGAGCACTCATTTCATGTCCCGGATGCTTGTTGAAGCAATTTTCTCCAAATCTACACTTTCCTTCTTTGAAGAATTTGCATATTTTTTCTGATTTTTTGTCATTATTTGCATTATTATTATTATAGGTATCAGTGGCATTATGACAGAACCAGTTTTTTGCAAGTTCAATTGCTTCATATAGATAATTATCTTCCTTTTCCTTGAACTGGCTCTTGATATCCTCTTCAAGCAGTATTGAATTCATGCTTGATGCTTTTACTTTAACTTCTGGTTTCTGAGCTGGATAACCCTCTAGAATT
This sequence comes from Cassiopea xamachana, assembly GCA_900291935.2. NCBI lineage: Eukaryota > Metazoa > Cnidaria > Scyphozoa > Rhizostomeae > Cassiopeidae > Cassiopea > Cassiopea xamachana. Next base: position 16,825,172 of record OLMO02000286.1, on the reverse strand, counting down.
TAAAAACCACATGTTAAAACCTTCAGGTTAAATAGTAAAATTGTTTATATGGCAAAGAGTAGAATTCAATATCAGTAAATTTGTAAATGTTAAATATCCTGAAGATGATTTGCCAAACTGGCCTAAGTCTCTTCTTAAAATATCTAGCGAAAACCAGACATTTTCTCGTCATATTTGCGCGCTTGGAAAAACCACCCTCGCAGTGCCTCCACATATGCAATGGTATATTTTTCAATTATATATTTCAAATTTTGCGCGCTTGATTGGACGTTGCGAGCATGGTAGTTTGTTTGCGCGCGGAAGATGTTCAGCGCCCACTGTATACTTTCCAGTCTGGAATGAAAACTGCATTAGCGCCAATTTGGTCGTTCTACTCAATTTTCACGAAGAGAGAGAGGGTAACTAAGAAATACATGAATAGTACCTGGAACACGAAATATAAGATAGCATGATTCATCGATCTTGACTTCCAGTTCTTGTGGTACTTTCAGAGGAAATTCACATTTCTCGCCCTGTGAAGAGGACGATCCAAGAACTTTGATATCTTCATCATAAATTGCTTTGAGAACTTCGAGTTCCTCCACAAACGCAGAATTAGGTAGTTCAGTTGGTACGCTCCCTGCCATAGTAGAATAACTCTCTAGCTAAATCTAAAATGATTACGTGATCTACGTTTAGAATTCAGGATATATAATGACGATGAAAATTTGACTTTCAACATTGTGGTGCAATGTTTTCATTTCTCAGGTTGTTGTCGTTGCTGGCGACTTCCCCTTATGGAAGATTGCAGCATGTTCAAAAATAGAAAGTTGGAATATTGGGTTTAAAACGCTCCAAAATCCACCATAGGTTATATTTTTTTAACAATAATACCTATCGCACTGAAACGTTGAATTTTGCATTTTCTTGCTCTACTATAGCCTACTGAGACCTTTCCCCAACATTACCTACTAGGAACTTTTTGCTTTCGAATAGTTTTTTCATTGCAATTGATCGAGAACAACGTTTGATGCTTTATACATCATAAATTACACTTTTTCAGTTGGATCTGCTTTTACTTGCTTCAAATGAGAATCATAAATCTGAAACCGTAGCTTTCCTTGGGCCTGTATTTTTTGTGTTATGCTCCTCCATTACTTTTGCAGCAGCCTCGTTTGGGCATATCGAGTTCTAAGTAGGCCCAACAAGTTAACGACGTATGTCCGGATTACTTTTCACTTTTTGAGAGAATTTGCCGCATCTGGACTTCAGGCTTCTAAACGTTGCATGCTATTATGCCTGGTAAGCTGTTAGTTCCATTTCCACCAAAGACGAGCGCTCAAATTGGAATTCCAGAAACCCCTTTGTACAGTGGTAGTAAATTTCAAGGGCATCAAAAAAGTAAAGGGAACAGATATGATGTTGAGGTAGTTTTTCAGGTGTGTATTCGGTAGATTTATCATGTATCAATCTTTCGATGCCATAAGGCAATTTTGTTATTGTTGTATTTTTTGTTTCAGTAAAATTTCAAATTCTATCAGTGTATGAAACTTAACTACAGGGTGATATAGCACTTTCACCCAAGTCTTGGTGCATATATTTAAACTCATTGGTAGCAATGTCCTAGTGTATAACTTTATTTCCCTCATATTCTCATTACTTGAAATACTTGGTAGCTTGCTAGCATTAGGTAAGGGATGTCTTTCCTTTGTAATTTGTTTTATATTATAATATAATTATAAATATTAATCCCCATTCACTAAAACTTGTTAGGTATAGCTGTTGTTTGAGTAAATTTCATCAAAATTGATTTGCTTATACTGTAGTTATTGCAGTGAGTTTATGCCTTTCATTCTTCAATTGCTAGCATGTTGATGAAGAAAATGCTTTTTTGTGTGGATACCTAAAAATTAAAGGACTTACAGAGGTATGTTTTTCAACAGTAGAAATGAAGTTTTCTTGTAATGAAAAATTTTTTCATATTAATTTTGTTTTTGTCTACAATAGTCAAGGATGGAACTTTTGCAGATTTATCCAGAAATTTAGATTTTCTGGTGGCTGAAAAATTTTATGGATTTTTGAGCATTTTGTCTGCTTGAGGCAAATTACAGCACCACCTTCCCCAACCATAAAAAATACATCTTTCAGTGTGATATGCCATAGTCTCTGGTCTCCAAGCAGACAACCTGTGTGTGATGAAAATATTTAGGCAAAAGGTAGACATGGAGATTGTCCAGTCTTACCATTGATTGAAAAAATTTCAAGATATTTGAAAGTTCTGAATGTTTATGTATGCTGTTTCTTTGTATACATGCTTTTTATAAGAAACCTAGCTCAAGATCTAATGCTAAAAGTTTTTTTCATTCTTGGCCACATTTTAGTTCTAAAATTTTCTTAAAAGTTTCTTAATTTTGCAAACTAAATTGCTGTGAAAGTGTATGCAGGTGAATGTAGTAGACAATTTTTCCTATAACAAGCAAAATGTATCAGTACGAATTAGAGTCTAAAGCAATGTCATATTCACATTGTTTTGGTATAGCTTTTTGTTAAACCAGGTATCAATTTCAATATGTTTGGAAAAAGTTATCTGAAGTTCCTTAGCTCTCTCCCTGTAATATTAAAAGAGTCTTAAAGTTAAGACTGTCGAGTACTAGGTTGCTTTTATAGTTGTTGCTTATATAGGAAAAATGTGCATGCAGAACCCACACATAAAGAGTTTTTGTATGCAATTTTAACAGATACTTTGCTCAAAATATTATGTGTGGTTTACAGCACAAATCTGTTGTCATTTAACCAAACTACAAGTCATAATGTGTAGTTAAATTTTATTTGTTAAGGATTGTCTTTTCCATTGATGTTGAAAGTGGAAGCCATTGCCTCAGGATAAGTTTAAGTATGATAATGGTGGTAATGAATGGATATGTCATTAATTCTTTTTGATTTGTTAAAATGAATATCATGTACAATAAATTTGATATGACTGGTGATATTATCAAATAAAGGGCCTAAATTTATCTTGTCTGCGTAGTTATTTAAATAGATAAGAGTATTAAATAGGGTATTTTGATAGAAAAGTGCTTGATCCTCGTGCAACTTAAGTATCTATTTAGAATTAGATTTGGAAATTGTGGTGAAACATAAAAGAAAGTTAAATTCATACTATATCCTTATTTTGGTGTTGAGAAGTATA
>OLMO02000286.1:16742046-16753610 GCA_900291935.2 Cassiopea xamachana | reverse complement strand
GTTTGTCGGAGGAAATACGGTAATCTGCAAGGTGTAGGAAAAGGTCAACCAATTGCTCCTTTAGCAAACCACCTAGAAGGAAATGAACACAAACATTGTTTGTTCCAGTCTTAGAGTCCATTTGATATGGGTGGATTTCAATGTTGCATGTCGCATCCAAGCATGGGACACCTAGTTTAATATCACTTCCAAAGGACGGCGGAGTGAGCTGTTTTGGTCGTTCATACGGAAGGTCACCCATCCAGTTTCTGACCATCTCAACTTCAGTTAAGCTAATGGAACTGGCTGGGCCGCTTGGCCACTCACCCCGAGTGGTTCTGGCGCGTGCAATTGATCGTACAACTAGGCATGCGTACTTAAAACAGAAAAGCACAGAGTATGATCGCGCGATCGCCAAAAAAAATTGAAGTTTGTTCGAATTTTTGAGAGATCGCCAATAGTAACCAATCAGAAGAATAGAAGGTGGTTTGAAGTTCGCTTTGCACATGAACAATATCACATACGTAGTGATCAAGGAAGATAGGTAGGTGGGGAATTATCAGAGAAATTAGTTTCTGCCATCTACTTTAAGAAAAATTAGGATATTTCAGAAGCAAAAGCCACTAGCCACTGACAATAACAGCTGTTATTTTAGCTTTAAGAGCAAGATGGGAGTTTGTTTTGCCCCCTTGAAAAACATTCTTATTATGCAGCAAATGACTGCACTTCAAAGCCCTCATTTTGCGTAGGTGTAGCTGAAGTGTAATTTGATATTCACCATGTGTTAGCAAAATGTCGATCGCAAAAAGTCGCGCGCGCGACAGAAATTGGTGAATTGACATCAGCCTTTAAGCGTCTAGCACAAAACTTCTCTACATAAACCACGAGGTATAGATCTATATTGCAACAACAACAATAATCACTGCTCCTACGCAATGCCGTATCAACTTAACGAAGTAACATCTTGGATATTATATTTGGTTGCACGGGAGTCTCTCCAACAGTGTTGTAAAAGGAACACTTCGGGTCCTTTAGGAACTCAACAAGATTCGGACCCTATCTAAATTTTGACTCCACGTGATGCAAAATCTGTCTTTTGAAAACTTTTGAGTGACCCCCTCAGGACCTCAAAAGCAGGGATGGCACTACTGGGGGGGCTTGAAGGACTGTAGCCCCCATGAATTTACTGAGCCCCATCGGCACCTAAATGTCTGTGCACTATCGCCACGTTTGTAATCTCATTACCTTCTTCTAGCTTTTTTTAACCAATACGTCAGGTGCTGTCCGTTAACATTCTTTGACTTCGCTCACTGTTGGCACTTTGGCGGTGTTAGCCCCCCAGCATTTTTCCCCTGGCGCCACCTATGCTCGAAAGCTTTGGGACCCTAAGGAGTTGTCCTAGCCTCAACCTACGTAGGCTACGTCACTGCTCTCAAAACTTCTACAACGCTCACTACAATTTTGTGGTCTAGCAAAACTCTGTAGAAAACAAGCTCTATCATCTTCCAAAAACTAATAAGGATGTGCAATTATTTTGACAAAGAAAGAATATGTGGTAAAGCATACTGGTGGTCACATGGAATTGTCATTAGTGAAGTCAACAAGAGATGAAACAATTTTAATTATGGATAACATTGATCAAATGCTTGTCAGGATGATCCTACTGAACAAAATCAAACTTATGATTGCCTTCATTTCACAATGTCCAATTCAAAATTAATCTTCTAAAAAACTGAGTACTTTATTTCAAAAATTTGCTGTTCACATCGCCAGTTTTATCAGGAGAGCTTTCTCATGTTCTCTGGTTCCAGTCCTTGAGCATGGTAGTCATGGAATATTATAGAGTAGTCTTGTCCACACTTTGTACGCTTGGAAATCTTAAGTATGGTCTTGGAAAATTCAAACTGTGGTCAACTTTCTCACTTTTATATATTTCTTACTTTGCACATGTCTTCTGTACCTTAGTCTGTATATGCTCAATGAAAATTTCGAGACCAGTACAACATGTTTCAATGAGGCATCAAACAGCATAAGGCTCCATATGAAATTTTGGATTCTTTCAAGGGCGTGGTCACTAAATAGCTCAAGTAGGGTGTAGTAAAGCTTCACCTCAGCCCAGTGTGGTCTTGGAAAATTTCCTTAAATAACACAGGCCCTGTACTCTTTTGATGCAGTTTTATATTTTGCTAACAAAATTATCCTTGCTACTTGGATTGATACCAAATTCAAGATGTGTATAGATACATTGTGTTAGGATTCAAGATTTATTGACTGAAACCTGCCTAACATCATTACTTTCATTTCTTAGCTACTAATTAAACTAAGCATTTTAGCCTAAAGTGGTTATGACGTCATTCTTCCAAGGCCTATTATAGAGTAGTCTTGGAAATCTTGGGTGTGGTCTTGGAAATCTTGGGTGTGGTCTTGGAAATTTAAAAGTGTGGTCAACTTTTTCACTTTCATATACTTATTATTTTGCTAAGTGTTTTGCTCCTTTGTCTGTAAATGTTCTATGTAAAAGTGTGGAACACTGCAACACATGTTTCAATGTGTCAATAATTTCCCCCCTCAATGAAACTACTATCAGGGCGTAACGAAGTGCAAGGAAGAGAGTTCTACTTCTCTCAACAAAATGAGGTTTTTGCCGGTAAATTTCAGGAAACTTTTACTTTCTTAGTAATAAATTGCAGCAGCAACTGCTTCCAAGACTCATCTTTCATGATCCGCAACTTAGTTGCCCTTTATTACACCCTTGGACTATAATTAAAATTCAGAATTCAGAGGGAGGATCGAGCACAAGCTACGTACAAAAAACAAGATGTAACAGAGAGGCGAAATAATTCATCTTTTTTAGTAAATGTTCCAGAGTTAAAACCATTTCATAGCAGAACCAGAAATTGAGAGAAGCAAAACCAGGAAAAAGTAACTTTACCAGATTGAAAAGTAAGGTACAAGTGTAAGCAATATATTGCAAACTGATGAAACAACATGTTTTATCAAAATCAACTACACAGGAAAGCGAACACTGTACTGCGAGCCCCAAAAAGCTCTATGACTTAGGGACCAATGAATTGAGCTTGCTCTAGAAAGCTCAAGGCACAACGGGGTAGGAGTGGGTATGAGAAAGCAATGTCTACGAGTCATGGGTGAGGCCCGAAATAAATTCTTCAGGACCACATCTATTTCCAAAAAGATATGGAACCTTAAAATTTTGAATGCTGGTTAATAACTAGCAAAAGAGGCCAATCATGATTTTAAAAATTCTAAATACTTGAAATAACAAAAAATGTAAGTAATAGCAAGATTTTTTACCAAATTTCTTGAAATTTCTTTGACCTCGGAGAGGTGTCTATCAAACTTCAAGTGCCCCATGTATTCCATGGGTACACTCCTGAATACAGCCCAAAAGTTTGAAATTGTTGTTATCAAACGTCTGGTGTTAGTAAAAAAGTGAATTCAAGAATAAGCGAGCCAGTATTAAATTCATTGTATTCCAAAGAAGACAATCAAACGCAAATTCTTTCCAAATCCAACCTGTTATTGGCCGTCTTCTAATGTACTTAATTTCTTATCAAAATGTAAAGTTTTATGTTAAGAGTTAATAGAGTTAAGATATTGACTAAGCCATTCACCAATGTCGTCAAATCGCCCCATCATCCACTTCTCTGCTTTAACAGCACTACTTTCTCAATGTTTTCCAACTAAGCAACTTTTATGCGCTTCCATGTTTTTCCAAGAATGTAGTGAAAAGTCCATCGCACATATAAAAGTTCACAAAAAATGCTCTGCCCCATTGACTGGAAATATAAAAATTGTATTGATCAAAGTTTATAGTAGTTACAAGAAATTGGGTCCTACGTAGAGAATATTGATGTTTAATCGAGCCGTAAGAGACTAATCATGGTAATATTTAATGGTAGAACATTGCGACATTTGCTACCATGACTGAAGCTGAAAAATACTTTCCTATAATAAAGATTTCGTGTTTGCATAATTAATATGATAAACCTTTGTTGTAGTAAGTTATCTGCTGAAAGCTTTCAACTTTCTTGAAAATCCCTGTAGTCAGTAGTTAGGGTTCATGCTGCACGGCAGATTGCCTAAATCTGTCTACCCAGAGAGTCATAATAATGCCCAATTGCCAATGGCAGATTGCCTAAGTCCGTCTGCCCACACTAACATAATAATGCATGACTACGAACGACAGATTGCCTAAATCTGTCTACCCAGAGAGACATAATAATGCCCGGCTGCGAATGGCAGATTGCCTAAATCCGTCTATCCAGACTAACATAATAATGCCCCACTCCCAATAACATTTAAAAGCATTGCAATGTTCTGGTCAGATCGGTGGACTCATGAGCGCAATGCAGTCGCAATACATGTGAAGATGAATGAGCCAACAATTAAAATCATGTAAGGGATAACCTTTCTTGCCTTGCAATTAAAGACAATGTAATCTTCAACATCACCTTGGTTTAGGTTCCATGGTGAAAAATCGAATAGATTTTAATCCATGTCTGATCTAACAGGTAAGGGCGTGGGTACTTACAACTTATCGAACCCAAAAGAATTCTCTCACGATCAATGATGACGTAAAATGACAATTACTGGTGAAAATATTATGCAAAATGACTTCCATTATCCAAGTAAAACTCATTGCTTGTCTGGAATTAAAACCTATAGATTGCAAATCCTCTAAAAGTAAGAATTACTAGCTTTGTGCTAACGAGAATAGCAAACAAAGTGTGAAGTTTAGTAGAAAAAAGTTAAAATATGCACTACAACACAATAAAGATGAAATAACTAAGTAAGCAACAGGATTTACAGGAGAAAGAAGGAAAATACAGTACATCTTTTAAGAGAATTTGNGCTAAGGCTGAAAGATATATAACTAGAAAACAAAGCTAAGCTGTTGAAATTAACTTTTCAGCAAAAAGGTGATATGAATTTGGAATCTATTGAAAAATTTGAGTTATATCTTATACTGGTAAAGGAGACTTTGACCTACCATTGAAAGTAACTATCTATGAGGTCTATTTCTAAATGATTAGATTCTCATTAACATTGTTTCTGGTTTCAACATGTACCCATGGTATTACCATTAATTCCAAAAGAAAACCAATCAGCCAGAGGGAGCATATGTGTGTGTCTTGAATGGAAACAAACCTGTTGGCCCATGCATGGGGACCTGATATAGTGCAATCTGAAATATGGGGATTTGGAATATTTCAATCTGAATCCGAGTCATTTCAATCTGAATCGGAATCAAAAATGGATTCGAAAGAATCCTACGACTGAAACAAACAAGATTGACAATGAAAGGAACTTGTCAAAAGTAGGCTGGCTGTTCCAAAAGTAGACTTCCATGAAGTTGGCATGGTATTTGAACTGCTAATAGCACTCCGAGAAAAGATTTCATAGTCTTGTGATGGGAGGGACAACATGCTCTGACGAAGGGGCTAGCAAACACATTCATTGGTCAAGCTATAACTACATAACAATTGAATGACATAAGTAATAAATAAAGTGATATACAAATTAATGAAAGAGCGAATGAAAAATGAATGGTATTTTAAATTTTGTATAATTCAACAGCACCTCATTCAGTTTTATCTTGATCAAAGGTGAAGAAATACTGATGGCAGAACGCTTCGAACATACAGTTGACTATATACTTGAGCAAGTAGAAGAAAAATCAATAGGTGAGTTGGCACCTGTTTTGCTTTGATTTTATGCTATTGTAACCATTCAAACGCATTGTCTATTGATAGTTTATCATTCAGGGGGTCAATGAGCAAGATATAGGGCATACCTAAAAAGGAATCCTTTGATAAAGCTATGGTGAACAAGGGAGTAGCGTGTTTTCCTTTATATGCAATACAAAGTTACTTCTAACAAGAATGTAGAGGCAGAACTTCACTGAAAGTTAAGAATAATTTAATAATAATAAAAGACTCACAAGAAAATATCTAAGGATATTAAAGCTAAGTGAAAAATTAGGAATTCCTATAAAAGCAGTGAGTATGTACCATGACAGTAATCTCGATTGCTATTAAAGTACACTCAAATATATTGCGAGGATAATGCAAAATAGCTGCGTAACGGAACAAGCAATCAGTTGATAGGACTACTTTCATTCTATCATCGGTTTTCTCTGTCATTTTGTAGAGTTTTTTATTCTACACTATCAATAGCAATCGTTGTAGCTACCTAGTGAAGTAAGGGCCCAAATTTTACAAGAACGAGAATAAGTAAAGAGTTCTCTATCTGGAGAGAAGACGGAAAATATTCACTCCCCTACTTGGTAAAGCAAAATTTTGCTTGCAATTTCTCCAAGTTAATAGCTTATGTCTTCCAATTATTGATAGACATCTTGTCTTTCCAGCAAAATTCCCTTGCCTCTTACCATGTTAAAAGCTTTATCAACAATTCCCTTTCTCTTTGCATTTTTTGAGCAAATGCTACAAACGTTCCTGAATTTAGTACGCAGCATAATGGTAAATAACTCCGTTTACATTTAAAAGATATGACGCGTACAAACAATATTTAATTATGTGCTTCGCGCGAAAACCATTTCAAGTTTGGGCCTATTTGTTGACTCGTTTCCAAACTTTTGATAGAGGAATGTACAATAATGTGAGCATTTCTTAAAGAGTACTTCTTATCGCAGGCGATCTTCTTGGAAGAATGAAACCTTTACTTTACTTAACTTAACTTTCAGAAGCTAATCAACAACAGCACCTTGCCACAGATGATTAATCCTGAGATTGAACTGGAAATCCTGGGATTATACTACCATACCGGAATGATANAATCCACCACTATCTTGGAGATAGTCTAACCCTTTATATTCAACCTCACAATTGAAATTATTTTGTGATTTTGAATAGAAAATATAAAGAAGAAATACTAGCTATCAAATTCTGTGGTAGCAAAAATAGCATCAAGAAAATAACCTGCAGGTTTTTGTTATGGAGGCTATCTTGTAGTTATTTGGAACTATGCGCTAGTCAGACAGAAAAATTCTCTTAGAGATGACCTTTGTCCTTGATTTTGATTAAAATGATACGACGCAAATGCTAGTCTACTATGTCCCTGGAAGTCACAAGTGATGAAGGGAGATGGTATCGTATGTATCAAAGTTGACTGCAATAAACAACAAAATGACTGTTTTTGGTTCCTCGGCAGATGCAGATCTAGTACGGTATGCCCCAAAGAACTTCAAAAGAAGTGCTTTTATCAGAGGTATGATGTTGGTTCACCTACATATAAGTTAAAATACGTCAGCATGTAACTTACATGATTGTGATGAACAGAAAATCTTCACATCATATCATATCAAATCATATTAAATCATGTCATATCATATCATATCGATCACATCATCTTATATCATATTACACGTTTTTTTTATAAGAAAATAATTATTTTGCCTGAGCCTCAATTTTCTTAGCTTTTCCCGAAATTGAGCATAAAATTTTCTTAACTTTTTCTTAACTGTTACTGAAACAAACTGGCTAAAATGGTTTACACTTTCATTATTAATATTGTATACTTGAATTTGAATTCCATTCATAACATTTTGAATGCAATAACGACGAAATAGTGATTTTTGGCCTATAAAAACACTTAATTTTGGAAATTGAGCCTCGTGATTTTCTTAAGATTTTCTTAAGATTTTGATCATTTGAGCCTCATTTTCTTATAAACTTTTTTCTTATAAAGAAAAACGTGTATATCATATCATATATCATATCATACCATATCTTATCAATCATACCACATCATATAGTATCAAATCTCACCATATCATACCATATCACATCAAATCATACTATATCATAATAATCACATCATGTCAATCATATCACATCACATCATATCAATCATACCACATCATATCATATCAATCATACCACATCATATCATATCAATCATACCACATCATATCATATCAATCATACCACATCATATTATATCATATTATATCATATCATGTCACTTGATATCAGCATAGTCTTTGCTTCTGCAGTAATATCATAGCAATCACATAAAATTCTCAATTTACAGAAGACCCTGAGACGTGCATTGACAACCTTGGAAAATATCGCTGTGCCTACTTGCAGAAATACAAAGCTTGTATAACACACCCAGAACGAATGAAGTCCTATTGCAGGCAGACATGTGGATTTTGTTGTGAGTAAACTTTGTTCCATAGGAAACAATTTTCCTTCTGTTAGGACTGAAAATAGTCGATATATGCAGGGCTATTATTCACCGACTGTTTACATTCAATATTTCTAAAGTATATAGAAATAGTAATCTTAGCAACGTATGGAATTGGGTACAAGACCAATGGAACATGGAGTGTTCTATACAATTCGATGTGATATAGCAAATTTAGAAGAGGACCAAAAAAGATATTGGCACGACTCTTCAGCTATCAATGGGATATTTCCACAGAAGAATAACGCTATAAAATTGCTGCCTCCTTCCATAAGATGTGATGACAAAGTAAAGGGAAAAACTAGTAGGCTCTCACAACTGATAATGACAATAATCTTAAGCATTTGCGTCTTTTTCTTATTATTCCACCTTCGAGTCATGTTATATGCTCATTATTTTTGATTTTGTTATTGTCGTGTACAGTACAAACTAGCCAATGGTACACTTCCATGATATGAGAGGTGTACTATTGTATGCTATAAATATATTCACATGAAAGTTTGAGAAAAATCATGGCCGACATTGTGATATGTCAGTAGGATGGTAATACAGTGGAATGGAAAGCCATGAAGTTTGACACTGAAAAGCAGGATTATTGCATGTTGGGATGTTGTTTCGACGCAGAGCATGACAGGGATTCAAATTTATGAAGACCTACTTTTACTTACAGAATAGAAAATTAATACATCTTCCATATTCTTTACTGTCCACATCTTTTCAGTACCAGAGCCACCGGCTTGCAATTTTTCGAAGTTTGGGTGCTGCCATGACGAAAAAACTCCAGCAAAGGGATACTACTTCAAAGGGTGCCCAGGTAAATTAGCTGTGAGATATAGCTTCTATAAAACATTAACCATTTACTATTATCTCTCTTCTAGTATTGGGGTTCTTCCAATATTTGTATGTATATGTATAAATAAATAAATAAATAAATATATATATATATATATAAACGTATATATATATTATACGAATATATATATATATATATATATATATATATATATATATATATATATATAACGAAGTCATCTTTCGTATGAATATTGAGGCTGAACATGCTCTGGATAGATGCCATTTATCCCTGGTGGTAGTTTCCCTCACTCTCGTAAAAATATGTTGCTTTGCAGTTACTGTGAAGTATACGAATATTAAGATTTACATCTGAGAAAAGCTACTCACTTACTCGCCATTATCATTATTATTGAAAATATAGTCGCTATTCAGCACTGCACTAAATTTGAAACTTATATACTGAAATTCAGTAAACTTAATCGCATACAGCATTTTCCTTGAAATAAGCCAGAATTACTTTTAATCTTTCAAAAGCTCTAGGAATGTGGAGTGGGTTCATGAATCCACCAAATGAAACACAAATCAGGCCAATCCCCAAAATTAAAGATTACCCGCATTAGCTTATTTGCATTAGGTCGATATATAAGGTGGTTGTTAAAGTGATGCTTTTCTATTTCAAGACAAATAAATCCCATTGGTGCCGAAGTGGGTATAGGATGTAAAGTGATCTATTCTAAGCGTCTTTTTTTATTCTGGAAACATCCATATTTACATGGGGAGAAGTTTGGTATAACACAGAAAACTGTTTTCTAATTTACGTTTCACTATCTAAAGCAGGGTCTCAGACTCAGCTTTCATGTCGACCATGGGAGGGACATTCTGAGAAAGTTAAAGTCCTTTCCCGCGCCCAATGGCGCATAGGGCGGCGCCTATCTCCATTTCTATAGCCCTAGGCCATGCGTCTGCGAATGCAGTGAAAGCTACAGCGGGGGGCTGCTCCACTGGTAGCTCCGCGGGTTTAACTTTCCCACTCTATTCTCATACATCGAGCGCCAGGCAAAAAGGCAGTGAGTACCATTTTAAAAGTCTTTGGTATGACTCAGCCGGGGCTCGAGCCCAAGACCTACTGGTTGTGAGGCAGACGCTCTACCACTGGACCATAACTCCGGACCATCACAGGCTAGCCCGAATTGGTTTTTCTGGGTATGAGTTGCATTTAACGTGAATGGAATATGGAAACAGAAAACAGTTCTTATCAGAGTACCTGTAATATATCATATGCTTTAGATTGACATAATTGTCGTATTACCAATTACTGCCTCTGCTTGTACTGTCATACGTACTGTTGTTACTTGTGAGTTGATTGAATAGAATGATTTAAGACTTAATTAGAATAAGACTTCAATTGGGTATCAGAGGTAGTGAAGGAAACACGCGTTGTATTTATGAGTGTTTGAGTGCTACATACTACCATAGCAAAACCACTTCTTGCAGAATATTCACAGCAATTTTACTCACAATTTATACTTCCAGTCACCTACTAATTCATTATAATTAGGAATCTTCATATTATTCTAGAATCATGTTTGGATGAGAATGGCGAACCATTCTGCAAAAAGGCCGAAAGCAAAGGACTTTGCAATTCGAATCAACGGGCAATTTTGAAAGGATGCAAGAAAACATGCGCCCTCTGTCGTAAGTCAAAGCATTTGGGCATGCGCAATAGTTGTATTTGACCAATATTATTAATAAACTTTCAACTATTCATAGTGGTGTGGAGCTGGGGAAGCTTGGGGGCTCAGTCTCCCTTGTTATTCTATTAAATACTTTTGGGGACATAACCCCCTAGCCATTATAAGAATTAAAACTTTTGCTACCGTTATTGTTCTTAATTCTGCTGCCAAAAGCGCAAGCAAACAAAGAACTAAATTGTGATATTTGTTCTAGAAGTTTCTCAAAATGCTTCTTTTATTATAATAGGCTCTGAATTACGCATTCCCTAGGCCTTGTGTTGAAAGAATGTCCCGCAACATTTAAAAACAAGGATAGACAGTTTAAATTAGGAATAGCGTCATGGATTTTCCATGGGTTTTTCCAACAAGGGTGGGGTGACTGCTCTAACGAGGGATTACGGTATGGCAAACAGGGTATTAGAGCTGTTGCATGCTCCAAAGAGGGGGTTGTCCCTGGTTACCATTCCCAAAAACAAGCTCCTGAGAAAGACCCTCCGACTTTCATACTTCAAGGGGTCATCCATCAAGGATGTCTGCATATTTTCACCAGTTTTCAACCCTCTCCCTCCCCCCGTCTACGAGTGTCCGCTTCTTGCTTAACAATTTCTCTCCCCCTGTCCTTGCGAACACTGAGTTGGAAGATAAATAGAGCTGCAAAACCTATGGAAAAAATAAACACTCTATGAAAAAGATATGCATACTGTACCTATTTCTTGTTTGCCTCTTTATTTCAAATTTTCAATATAGGAAGATGATGACAAAATGACCTGTAAACCCCCTCCGTCCCCCTTCCCCTTTTTTCCACGTTGCTACTAACCCCCTCCCTCC
>OLMO02000286.1:16729076-16741946 GCA_900291935.2 Cassiopea xamachana | reverse complement strand
AATCCACCACTATCTTGGAGATAGTCTAACCCTTTATATTCAACCTCACAATTGAAATTATTTTGTGATTTTGAATAGAAAATATAGAGAAGAAATACTAGCTATCAAATTCTGTGGTAGCAAAAATAGCATCAAGAAAATAACCTGCAGGTCTTTGTTATGGAGGTTATCTTGTAGTTTTTCGGAATTATGCGCTAGACATAGACAGAAAAATTCTCTTAGAGACGACCCTTGTCCTTGATTTTGATCAAAATGATACGACGCAAATGCTAGTCTACTATGTCCCTGGAAGTCACAAGTGATGAAGGGAAATGGTATCGTATGTAACAAAGTTGACTGCAATAAATAACAAAATAACTGTTTTTGGTTCCTCGGCAGATGCAGATCTAGTACGGTATGCCCCAAAGAACTTCAAAAGAAGTGCTTTTATCAGAGGTATGATGTTGGTTTATCTACATATAAGGTAAAATACATCAGCATGTAACTTACATGATTGTGATCAACAGAAAATCTTCACATCATATCATATCAAATCATAATAAATCATATCAAATCATATCGATTACATCATCTTATATCATATCATATTATATCATATCATATATCATATCATACCATATCATATAAATCATACCACATCATATAATATCATATCTCACCATTTCATACCATATCACATCAAATCATATCATATCATAGTAATCACATCATGTCAATCATACCACATCATGTCATATCAATCATACCACATCATATCATATCATATCATATCATATCACGTCACTTGATATCAGAATAGCCCTTGCTTCTGTAGTAATATCATGGCAATAACATATAATTCTCAATTTACAGAAGACATTGAGACGTGCATTGATAACCTTGGAAAATATCGTTGTGCCTACTTGCAAAAATACAAAGCTTGTATAACACACCCAGAACGAATGAAGTCCTATTGCAGGAAGACATGTGGATTTTGTTGTGAGTAAACTTTGTTCCATAGGAAGCAATTTTCTATCTGTTAGGACTGAAAATAGTCGAGATATGCAGGGTCATTATTCACTGACTGTGTATATTCAATATTTCTAAAAGTATAGAAACAGTAATCTTAGCAAAGTATGGAAATGGGTACAAAACATGGAGTGTTCTGTACAATTCGATGTGATATAGCAAATTTAGAAGAGGACCAAAAAAGATATTGGTACGACTCTTCAGCTATCAATATGATATTTCCACAGAAGAATAACGCTATAAGATTGCTGCCTCCTTCCATACAATGTGATGACAAAGTAAAGGGAAAAACTAGTAGGCTTTCACAACTGATAATGACAATAATTTTAAGCATTCGCGTCCTTTTCTTATTATTCCACCTTCGAATCATGTTATATGCTCATTATTGTTGATTTTGTTATTGTCGTGTACAGTAAAAACTAGCCAATAGTACACTGCCATAATATGAGAGGTGCACTATAGCACGCTATAAATATATTCACATGAAAGTTTGAGAAAAATCATGGTCGACATTGTGATACGTCAGTAGGATGGTAATACAGTGGAATGGAAAGCCATAAAGTTTGAAACTGAAAAGCAGGAGTATTGCATGTTGGGATGTTGTTTCGACGCAGAGCGTGACAGGGACTCAAATTTATGAAAACCTACTTGTACTTACAGAATAGAAAATTAATACATCTTCCATATTCTTTACTGTCCGCATTTTCTTCAGTACCAGAGCCACCGGCTTGCAATTTTTCGAAGTTTGGGTGCTGCCATGATGAAAAAACTCCAGCGAAGGGATACTACTTCAAAGGGTGCCCAGGTAAATTAGCTGTGAGATATAGCTTCTATAAAACATTAACCATTTACGATTATCTCTCTTCTAGTATTGGGGTTCTTCCACTATTTGTATTTATATTTATCTATAAATAGATAGATAAATAAATATATATATATATATATGTGTGTGTGTATATATATGTATATATACATATATAATATATATATATATATATATATATATATATATATATATATATATATATATATATATATATATATATATATATATATATATATATATATATATATATATATATATATATATATATATATATATATATATATATATATATATATATATATATATATATATATATGTAAATATGTAGCACCATCACATCTGGTACGAAGTCACCTTTCGTATGAATATTGAAGCTGAAAATGTTCTGGATAGATGCCATTTATCACTGGTGGTAATTTCTCTCATGCTCTTAACAAGATGTTGTCTTGCAGTTACTATGAAGTATACGAATGTTACAATTTATAGCTGAGAAAAGCTACTCAATTACTCGCCAGTATCATTATTATTGAAAATATAGTAGCTATTCAGCACTAAATGTGAAATTTATATACTGAAATTCAGTAAACCTAATCGCACATAGCATATTCCTTGAAATAAGCCAGTATTACTTTTAATCTTTCAGAAGCTCTAGGAATGTGGAGTGGGTTCATGAATCCACCAAATGAAACACAAATCAGGCCAATCCCCAAAATTAAAGATTACCCGAATTAGGTTATTTGCATTAGGTCGATATAAAAGATGGTTGTTAAAGTGATGCTTTTCTATTTCAAGACAAGTAAATCCCATTGGTGCCGAAGTGGGTATAGGATGTAAAGAGATCTCTTCTAAGCGTCTTTTTTTATTCTGGAAACATCCATATTTACCTAGGGAGAGCTTCTGTATAACAGAGAAAACTGTTTCCTAACTTGCATTTCACTATCTAAAGCAGGGTCTCAGACTCAGCTTTCATGTGGACCATGGGAGGGACATTCTGTGAAAGGCTGGCTCGAATTGGTTTTTCTGGGTATGAGTTGCATTTAATGTGAGTAGAATATGGAAGCAGAAAACAGTCCTTATATCATATATCATATACAATATACAATATATAATACATCATATATCACAGATATATATATATATATATATATATATATATATGATATATGTATATATATATGTATGCATATATATATATATATATATAGTGATATATCATATATGTTGTATTACCAATTACTGCCTCTGCTTGTACTGTCATACGTACTGTGTTGTTACTTGTGAATTGATTGAATAGAATGATTTAAGACGTGATTAGAATTAGACTTCAGTTGGGTATCAGAGATAGTGAAGGAAACACGCGTTGTATTTATGAGTGTTTGACTACTACATACTACCATAGCAAAACTACTTCTTGCAGAATATTCATAGGAATTTTACTCACAATTTATACTTCCAGTCACCTGCTGATTCATTGTAATTAAGAATCTTCATACTATTCTAGAATCGTGTTTGGATGAGAATGGCGAACCATTCTGCAAAAAGGCCGAAAGCAAAGGACTTTGCAATTCGAATCAACGAGCAATTTTGAAAGGATGCAAGAAAACATGCGCACTCTGTCGTAAGTCAAAGCATTTGGGCATGCGCAATAGTTGTGTTTGACCAATATTATCAATAAACTTTCAACTATTCATAGTGGTGTGGAGCTGGGGAAGCTCGGGGGCTCAGTCTCCCTTGTTACTCCATTAAATACTTTTGGGGACATAACCCCTAGCCATTATAAGAATTAAAGCTTATGCTACCGTTATTGTTCTTAATTCTGCTGTCAAAAACGCAAGCAAACAAAGAAGTAACTTGCGATATTGGTTCTGGAAGTTTCTCAAAATGCTTCTTTTACTATAATAAGCGCTGAATTATGCATTCCCTAGGCCTTGTGTAGAAGGAAAGACCTGCAATATTAAAAGCAAGGGTAGACAGTTTAAATTAGGAATAGCGTCATGGAAATTCCATGGGTTTTCCAACAAGGGTGGGGTGACTGCTCTAACGAGGGATTACGGTATGGCAAGCAGGGTATTAGAGCTGTTGCATGCTCCAAAGAGGGGGCTGTCCCTGGGTACCATTCCCAAAAACAAGCTCCTGAGAAAGACCCTCCGACTTTCATACTTCAAGGGGTCATCCATCAAGGATGTCTGCATATTTTCACCAGTTTTCAACCCTCTCCCTCCCCCCGTCTACGAGTGTCCGCTTCTTGCTTAACAATTTCTCTCCCCCTGTCCTTGCGAACACTGAGTTGGAAGGTAAATAGAGCTGCAAAACCTATGGAAAAAATAAACACTCTATGAAAAAGATATGCATACTGTACCTATTTCTTGTTTGCCTCTTTATTTCAAATTTTCAATATAGGAAGATGATGACAAAATGACCTGTAAACCCCCTCCGTCCACCTTTCCCCTTATTTCGACGTTGTTACTAATCCCCTCTCTCCCCCAAGGTGCGGATGTCCCTTATGGATACCCCCCAACTTGGATGAGTACAACAAGTTATGATAGTTCAATTTCCTGACAGTGCAATAATCTTCAAATCTAGGACTGATTTTCATCTGTTTTGGTGATGTTTTACAGGTCCTTGTGTAGATGAAGATCCCTTAACATGCAAAGTTGCTGTTTACTATGGTTTATGCAAGAAGCTTAAATACTCAATGCTCAACAAATGTCGTCGAACTTGTGGATTCTGCGGTATGATTCTTTAATTTTTAGTGCATTCAATTCGAATGCATTTATCAATGCATCTGTCCATTTCTACTCAATATGTTTACATGCACTGCATTTTGAAATTCCGCATGATGATGTATAATTTTGCATTTTTGCTAAATTATTATAATGTAGTACTTGGTGGCAGCCAATAGAATGTGAGTGGAGTGTATATTGAAACATTGATTGGGGGTGTAGGAATGAAAGGGAACAACTGTCTGGTCGTCCTATGTTAGTGTTCTGAATCTCTTGCCAGTTCGATGAGATGAGAGCAAGGCAGAAACCGACTGAAAACTACCACTCTATAATTTCACACTCATAATAATTCACTCATATTTTTACTCTACTCTACCGACCTTTCTTGAACAACTACTGATAAAATAATAATAATCTGTACTTATACCGTTACAAGAAATGACTAAATTTCTGTTTTGTAATCGTTATCCTGAAAAGTGATTGGCACACGAAATGTATTCAGGTGAACTGTAGCCAGCAAAATGTTCAACATGACAGTAAGTAATGCAAGAGGTATTAACACAATTTTACGAGAGGCTTCAAGGAGTTGATGATAAACGAACGATCTTCAAAAATGAATTTCAAGTTGCTCCTGGAATGTTTGCGAGTTAATGTTACTTTCACATGTGAAGAAAGTAGAACTAAAGAATTGCTGAACTCGCGCACTTTGGGTGAAAAAGCTTAAACTGCAGGAGTATTCAAGTATCCAGCATTGCGTGGCCGCCATGGGAGTATGCAAACACGCAGCTCTCCAATTCGGAAAGAACAGAAGTAAGACCATGTAATCTGTCAAGTAAGCTAAGTGAACATATCGGCCATTCTCTTGTTTACTTCATTCCAATTTTGTCAGTGTTACTCGTAAGAGCCATCACAATGTCACCAGTGAGGGAGGGGGGGGGCTACAATGCCAGTTTCATGAAAAGAAGCAGGACATTTTGCCTCTATGCCACGGTATAGACATTCCTTTTTTATAAGAGAGATTTAAAAGAGCCTGAAATTTTGAGGGGAAATTAAGGAAAAATAAAGAACAAGTGTGATGTTAAAGTACCATCGTAAAATATGTTTTGTACAACGATACCTAAAGCTTTCCACTGACACACGGGCATGAAATGTCCTTTGTTTGCTAGCTTGAGGAGAATTGACAGCCCTAGCTAAACTAAATACTCTGCTAGCATTGTCTATTTGTAATTGTTTATAAAATTTTTTCTATACAAAAACATTGATATGCAAGGGAGACTACTTCGGATGTAACATTTGGCTAATACGCTCTAAATCCATCAAAACATTCAATATTGTCTTTTATATTCTTTTTCTATGTATTTCTGAATTAAAAAATTATTAATTTAAGAAAAATTAAGAACGTTTTAGCCTCCAAATTCAGGAAAAATTAAACAGCCAGTCTGAACGTCAATTTTGCTGGCTCTTATAAAAAAGGAGTGTACTGTATTGTGATACTGCTAATACTAGAAGAAATGTTCATAGACAGAGTTTATGTGTAGCATCAAACGATTGGCCAAGATATTGAGTGGCTTGAAAATGCACTTCTTCCTCTCCTCCTCTCCGCATCGAGGTCGCTGCGCATTGCACTGCTTATTTCCTTCTGATTAGAGATATGATCCTGCAAGCTAGGGCGTAGTCTATTGCTTAAATATCAAATTTTAATTTATTGCTGTCAAGAGCGTGCTGGAACAGACAATTGGATCATATCTCTCTAATCAGATGAAAATAAGCTGTGCAATGTACAGCGACCTCGATGCTACGAGGAGGCTCGGAGAACTCAAATCGGAGTTCATCGAGTCTCCTCCAATTAGGATTTCTACCCACTGTGTTAAGTAGGAAATATTGGTATTGGAAATTCGGACTCTCAGCACTTGAAAGGGATTGATGAGTGCCGGGCCTTTTTATATATTCTGAGCTACGTGTGAAGGCTCTAAGAATGGTGAAACCTGTATAATAAATATAATATTTTACTTATTGGGCTTGCCCTGATAAAATTATTCATGAACACTCTCTGTAGCTCTGGTTTCTAACTAACTCTACTGATAATCTAATCTGACCATAAATACACAGTAAGGATTATATCTGAGTACATACTGGTTAGAAAAGTATTTTACTTGGTGTTCACTGCTAAATGAATAAGCCTATGGATTATAAGTTTGGTTAACTGTAACATTATAATAAGGACTGGTTCTACCATTCTACACTATATATAACGTCTCTCAGGAAATGCTATGTATATTGCATGTATTTTACACTACGGTAACGTTTTCGGTATCATCTACAAATGGCTATTGATGTCATCAGTTGTCAAGTCATGAGACCTTGTCAGTGTTTATTTCAAGAACCGTAAAGGGATACGTAATGGGATTAAGATTTGAAAGAAATCAAGGCCGTCGCTAATTGATAATGAAGTCAATTGATAAGCTTTAGAGCTTTAGAGCTGGTAAATTTTATTGCGTAGGGGCAATTCTAACAGTGTATCATGCCTTTGGGGGATACAAAGGAACCTAGGCTGTCATAGATTTTGATAATTTTTCGGTGGGAGGGAGCGTGCTGGAGGAAGGTAGCGTCATGATCCAAAGCTTTTAAACTGCCTAATTTTCTAAAAATTGAAATCATTGGGTTTTGCTTAACAACGTCATTGCATACATCCAACTTCCATGCTAACCACGCCCACAACTCCCACCACGCCCAGACTTGGAGTGTAGAGCCCCTATTAGATTTTTGCCTGGATCCGCCACTGATAAACTTCCTCTTGAATATAATTTTTGTAGGACAGAAAGACCCTTGCGGATCATTTACATGTCCTTTCAACGAGAGATGCATCATCAACTCTTACGGCACTCCAGAATGTGTATGCAAAGATGCTTGTCAGGAGGGAGACGATTTGACTTCAGTTGTTTGTGGAAGAGACGGTGTTGAATATCCAAACTTATGCGCCTTAAAAATGAAAAGTTGTAAAGGCCCCCAGATAAAAGTAAACAGATTCGGAACTTGCAAGCCACGTGAGTACTTACAAACGAACATATAAGGTTGTGTGAAGGAGAGATATCAGAAATTGTATATTTTGAAATTGTGTTGTCGAGTGAGCTGAGTGTTCATATATTTTGTGCATGGTTTGAGGAACGTTTCAGTCTTATAAAGCAAATACTCACTCGTAGTCTTCTTAACTGTAATTAGAAACTAGCGAGAATGCTTAAGGGGAGATGGTGTAGAGGGAATGAAAATGGATGTGCCAAAACACGGTCTTTTGCGGGGGGGGGGAGGCGTTTTGAAAACTTGACAAACTACTATGGCTAAAGAAAAAAAACTATAATTAATGGGATGCCAAATCTCCTGCAGCATGACCAACATTCGTACAATTTCGTACATGTTGGGGGGGGGGCTTAGCGTCTCTAATAAGCACATAACTGGGAAGGAGTTTGTATTCTGTCCTATAAAAATGTTAAGATGGCGTCTCCATAAAAATATAGCCTTTAGCTCTACTGGCTAGAGTGGAATACACTTAAGTATTATAAAGCCAAATCATATTAACCGCATTCAAGGAAAAATTGCATTTTCAGACAATTCACTGCTATAAGAAACTTACGATTAACTAGGTATAATACAGTGGTTCTTAACCTAGATTCGATCGAGCCCCAGGAGCTCGATGAGTCAGTTTCAGGGGTTTGGCAGTTTGGTTCACCCCATTCGTATGATTGGTGACGTCTTGCTCTGCCAGACCAGTTTGTGCACTAATACAGTATGTAGTTATACACATTTTTTGCATTTGAATAAAAAACAAAGCACCTTTGATTTTCCAACTACGATAGGTACAATCAATGCATTCTATGGAACTCAGTACCTCAAATAAAGATAAGAACCTCTGGTATAATGACTCCTGTCTTTTGACAGAAAGTCCAAGGTAGGCCTTGATGATAAGTTGGGAGAAACCATTTTATTTTTAACAACTAAGGACGACATAAAACGTAATTTAAAATTGCAATAGTTGCAAAGATGAACAGACAACAATAATGTACAGGTAAAGCTGGGAAGGAAAAAAATGTTCATCTGTATACTAGAAGGTTCATGTTTCAGGTTGTCTGTCAATACTGGCCTGGTTTTTAGGGCAGTGCTAGTATCAAAAGATAGCCTTAATCATGAACCTTGAAGACTGGCACTACCTAAAATCGAAAATAGAAGTAAGCTGTATCTAGATTGAATTTCAAAGCCCTAACCATGCAGTTAAATAGGCTGGTAAATCATCTCTCTTTCTTTCAGTGGAATTTATGGAAGGTGTATCATGTAGGAGAACAAGGGATCTCCCTTACTGCAAGGCGTGGAAGAGGTATGGCTACTGTCGAACAATGAAGAAAAGACTGGCTCGTTACTGTCCACACGAATGTGGATACTGTGGTGTGTTCTCTTTTATTACTTCTCTGCAACAACGCTACATTGATGTCCTAACTCTGAAGCTATTGCGCCTGCATTTATGAAGCCAGTTGAGAGCCATTGTGGGGCCTGGGCAATGACGTCATCATGAAATTTGAATGTCATAAGTCACAAAGCCTCTTAACTTTTGAGGTCCTTCCTAAACCCAGGGCATGGAGCAATTTGCCTCCGCACCATTTCGGTACTCCTGGTATTTACTCCAATCCAGGCCATCTATTCTTACCATCAAACATTGAAATGAGAATTTGCACAAACACTCTATTGTTGTTCAAATTGCTCTGAAAAATCTTTATTTTCGTATCATACTAATCATTCTTACTTTGAATGTACTCAGTTTTTCTCAATATCAGGCCTTTTTCTCCTAGCTGCAAAGTCCGCTATNAGCATGACCAACATTCGTACAATTTCGTACATGTTGGGGGGGGGGCTTAGCGTCTCTAATAAGCACATAACTGGGAAGGAGTCTGTATTCTGTCCTATAAAAATGTTAAGATGGCGTCTCCATAAAAATATAGCCTTTAGCTCTACTGGCTAGAGTGGAATACACTTAAGTATTATAAAGCCAAATCATATTTACCGCATTCAAGGAAAAATTGCATTTTCGGACAATTCACTGCTATAAGAAACTTAGGATTAACTAGGTATAATACGGTGGTTCTTAACCTAGATTCGATCGAGCTCCAGGAGCTCGATGAGTCAGTTTCAGGGGTTTGGCAGTTTGGTTCACCCCATTCGTATGATTGGTGACGTCTTGCTCTGCCAGACCAGTTTGTGCACTAATAGAGTATGTAGTTATACACATTTTTGCATTTGAATAAAAAACAAAGCACCTTTGATTTTCCAACTACGATAGGTACAATCAATGCATTCTATGGAACTCAGTACCTCAAATAAAGATAAGAACCTCTGGTATAATGACTCCTGTCTTTTGACAGGAAATCCAAGGTAAGCCTTGATGATAAGGGGGGAGAAACCATTTCATTTGTAACAACTAAGGACGACATAAAACGTAATTTAAAATTTCAATAGTTACAAAGATGAACAGACAACAATAATGTACAGGCAAAGCTGGGAAGGAAAAAAATGTTCATCTGTATACTAGAAGGTTTATGTTTCAGGTTGTCTGTCAATGCTGGCCTGGTTTTTAGGGGTGTACCAGTATTGAAAGAGCCTGAATCATGAGCCTTGAAGACTGGTACTACCTAAAATCGAAAATAGAAGTAAGCTGTATCTAGATTGAATTTCAAAGCCCTAACCATGCAATTAAATAGGCTGGTAAATCATCTCTCTTTCTTTCAGTGGAATTTATGGAAGGTGTATCATGTAGGAGAACAAGGGATCTCCCTTACTGCAAGGCGTGGAAGAGGTATGGCTACTGTCGAACAATGAAGAAAAGACTGGCTCGTTACTGTCCACATGAATGTGGATACTGTGGTGTGTTCTTTGTTACTATGTCTCTGCAACAACGCTGCATTGATGTCCTAACTCTGAAGCTATTGCGCCTGCATTTATCAAGCCAGTTGAGAGCTATTGTGGGGCCTGGGCAATGACATCACCATAAAATTTGAATGTCACAAGTCACAAAGCCTCTTAACGTTTGAGGTCCTTCCTAGGCTCTTAACGTTTGAGGTTCAGGGCAAGGTGCAATTTGCCTCCGCACCATTTCGGTACTCCTGGTATTTACTCCAATCCAGGCCATCTATTCTTACCATCAAACATTGAAATGAGAATTTGCACAAACACTCTATTGTTGTTCAAATTGCTCTGAAAAATCTTTATTATCGTATCATACTAATCATTCTTACTTTGAATGTACTCAGTTTTTCTCAATATCAGGCCTTTTTCTCCTAGCTGCAAAGTCCGCTATNTTTCTGCTTGTCAGTACAGGAAACATGGATGCTGTATAGATGGAATTACACCATGCAAGGGGAAAAACTACGAAGGGTGTGAAGACAAAGGAGGTATTAAGTAGAGCTTAAATAGCAGATAGCCACTAAAAGTTCATAATAGAATTATTTCCCAAGTTAGAAAACGAAAATAGCTTTGGTAAGAGATGAGTGCGCACAAAAGTACGCATAAATGATAGCAGGGGTGATTTCTAGGGGTCTCAGGGGTGGAGGCCCCTTGTTAAAATTACTATTCATTTTGGGAGGCTTAGCCTTGCTGAAAATTTTTGCATTGACCTTGCTTCTAAAGTGTTTTGTATTGCTATGATTAATCATTCGCTGCTATATGGTAATGGAGACATTTCTAATTGTTTATTATACGTTATTAGTACTAAACTAAAGTATCATATATGCGTCTTTAAAAATATGGGCGTGGTTGCTACTATGTCACACCCAAACTATGGGTGTGGTTGCACCTAGAGCTCCCCCTTATTAACATTTTTAGAAATCACCACTGCATGAGAGGCTGCTGCTATGGGGGCTATGATCACTTTATATTGGTTTTGTATTCGTACGTTTATCTTTGATGTTTACGCTTGCTACCTCCGTTAAAGAACAAAACACTCCCATTAGGGTTAAGATCTTGTCGAATGTAAGTCTGCAAATAGATAAGTATAAAATCTACTGCAGTGCTAAGTAGAAAAGACTAGTACTACTGCTGCAGAGCTAAGATTAAGCAAAGTCAAAACTAAATGGGCTCAAGTCATGACCCACTAGCTGCATACAACAAACACTACATGAAACAATAACTACATTAATCAACAACTAGATGTAACTACAACTAGATGCAACTAAAAATAGATGCAACTACAGCTAGATGCAACTACAGCTAAATTCATCGACACCAGATGTAACTAGATGTAACTACAACTAGATGCAGCTTCAGCCACATTCATCAACAACTACATGCAACTAAAACTGGATGCAGCTACAGCTACATTCATCAACAACTAGATGCAACTANACAGCTACATTCGTCAACAACTAGATGCAACCACAACTAGATGCAACTACAGCTGCATTCATCAACAACTAGATGCAACTACAGCTACATTCGTCAACAACTAGATGCAACTAAAACTGGATGCAACTTCAGCCACATTCATCAACAACTAGATGCAACAGCAAGTAGACGCAACTACAGCTACATTCATCAGCAACTAGATGCAACCACAACTAGATGCAACTTCAGCTACATTCATCAACAACTAGATGCAACAGCAAGTAGACGCAACTACAGCTACATTCATCAACAACTAGATGCAACAGCAAGTAGATGCAACAAGCATATTCATAGCCAACAAATAATGACAAATGAAAATAAACTGCAACAAATATATCAAATTTACGTACCAACTAACAAGCTAAATGACTAACAAGCTAGGAAGTAAACAAAGAACATATGTTTCTCTAGCTACACGATTTTTTGCTACAACATAACCATCATTTTGCCCGAGCTTCAATTTCCTTAACTTTTCCCGAAATTGAGCCTGAGATTTTCTTAAAATTTCTTAACTTTTCCTGAAACAAACTGGCTAAAATTGGTTATAATTTCTTTCTTTATCTTGTATACTCGAAATTTTATACCATCTTTAACATTTTGAATGAATGTAATGATAATATAATATCGATTTTTGGACAACAAAAACATTTAATTTTAGAAATTGATGCTTGTACTATTTCTTAAGATTTTCTTAAGACTTTGACCATTTGAACCTCATTTTCTTATAAACCTTTTTCTTGTAAGAAAGAGCTTGTATATGTAGAACTAGTATATGTGAGTACAATGGTGAGTCTGGTAAGATGCATGCACAGGTGAGTCAGAGGCTTTCCAAATGAAAGCTGCTACCCATTTTTGAAAGCCAACTTTTTGATATTAATATTGGAAAACTAATAT
>OLMO02000286.1:16618613-16642106 GCA_900291935.2 Cassiopea xamachana | reverse complement strand
TATATATATATATATATATATATATATATATATATATATATATATATATATATATATATATATATATATATATAATATATATATCTCTACCCATTGATTTACAGGCTGGTTTATTCACACTGTGCCTGAGCCAAAAAATATAGCCAGTCTTGCCCTGGAAAGGACCTTCAAAAATTTGTTGCTCACATCACATTTACTATGACAGTGGAGAAACATGAATTCAAACAAACTCATCCAAAACATACACCCTGTTACACCAAAATGGAACTTATGGCTTGATACAGCCCTCAAACATAATCATTAACTTGGAGATTAACTATTCATATAAGATTCTTGCCCCCATGGTGATAGTAAGGGCAGATCTTCCCAATGATGGTCAACAGTTATGCAGTTTCGTACCGCCTCCATGTCTGCCATGTTGGCAATTACTAAACATGGAGTGTGTGTGGGTATAATCGCACCATGCTTGGTCAATTTCATAATGGCAGACATGGAGGCGTACAGAACTGAATTAGCGCCAACTCTAGCTACGTGCTCGTTCTAGCATTAACAAGTGAAAATAAAATGATTCAGTGTCAATAGAATCAAATCAAAAACGAGCAATTGTGAAAATTCATCATACATTGAAGAATTTACCAATATCGCAGCCTCCAAAATCAATCTGGTTGATTCTAGTGCTCTGCCATGCTGAATTGTTTTGTATACATTTGACGACAGTCATGGCAAAATCATCTGTGAATTTAGGGTTGCACTGTATTACCAAAGACTCTTGTCGCAAATTCAATAACAGTTCCTCAAAAGCGGCTAAATTTTTTTTCTCTAAGCATTCTTGTAGCAACTTTCCCCGTAATTGATTGCTGATTTGTTTAAAAAACATGCCAGTCCTTAGCCAAGTAGGATCCTGGATGGCTTTTGCTATTGCCAACTTCTCCAACGTTTGCATCATTGCAGTTGGTCGTCCTAGGAGCAAGTCTCACTTAACTCACATTCAAAGAAACGTTAATAAAAACCATCCATTCAAAGTGACGGGCATTTAACCTCGCTTATAACAAATGTGACTAGCACTGTCCGTCTTGCGCCATTTTTCACTTATCAAAATTCCCCCTCGGCTTCCTGTCACCTCATTTCCAAAACGAGGAAACCAAGTGTTTTTATCTCTCATTGCTTCTTTATTAGAAAACCACCATCTTGCCTGCGCCTCAACTTTCTTAACTTTTCCCAAATTTGAGCCAGAGATATTCTTAAAATTCTCTTAACGTTTACTGAAATAAATTCGCTGAAATGGGTTACACTTTCTTGTTTGCATAGAAAATGAACAAAAAAGGAGGCAACCCGTTTTTCCGGTTTATTCGAGCAAAAGTTGAGAAAACCTTAGGGAAATTTCCTGCTAAATTTCAGGA
This sequence comes from Cassiopea xamachana, assembly GCA_900291935.2. Taxonomy (NCBI): domain Eukaryota; kingdom Metazoa; phylum Cnidaria; class Scyphozoa; order Rhizostomeae; family Cassiopeidae; genus Cassiopea; species Cassiopea xamachana. The sequence continues at coordinate 16,640,706 of OLMO02000286.1, read as the reverse complement.
ACAGCTAAGAAAATTTAGACTCATGCAAAAAAGTGACTTTGTTGTTGAGCTGCTCAGTGTTACGCTCAGAAGAAACATCTTACGTAACTGTCCGTCAAAACATTTTCATGAAATTATACTTAAACAATCTGCCTGAGCATCAACTTTCTTAACTTTTCCCAAAAATTGCTCCTTATATTTTCTAAAAATTCTCTTAACTTTTACTAAAGTAAACTGGTGACAATGGGTAAGACTTCCTTTGCTTATCATGTATACTCGAAATTGAATTCTATCTTTAACATCTTAAATGAAATAATGACGAAATATCGATTTTTGGCCAAGAAAAACATTAATTTTGGAAATTGAGCTTGTTGTGAAGGGCCGCAGCAGAGGACTAAAAGGGGCTCTGGGCTCTTGTTTCGGGCACTTCCGTTGCGCCTCCTCAGCATGCTCTCCCTATGCTCCCATTACCTACGCCTATTTAGTATGCGTGCGTTGCATATGCTAAGTGTTTTAGTGTTGCATTGGAATTGAGAATTGAGTTGAGCAGAGTAGAAATTGATGTAATCGATCTTAAAATAATGTAAATAGCTTCAATTTGATTGATTAATTAGAATAAAATTCAAATCTAGTCCTTTTCTTATCCCATGTTCGCCCAATCTACAACAGAGCCTTGTGATTTTCTTGGTATTTTCTCAAGATTTTGGCCATTTGAACCTCATTTTCTAAAAAACTATTTTCTTATAAAAAGTCTAATAAAAGATCTCTCAAAAATAGATCGTGAAAATAGATCTCTCAAAAGTTTCCAAAAATCGAAACGTTAATCCTCCACAAAAAACAAATAGCTACTAGTAACCCAAACAGTAAAGTACAGCAGGTAGCAATAACTGCAGTTTTGTATTCCCTCAACAGAAACTTCGCAAATATACATAAATAAGTAATTTCTGCAAAGGGAATGATTTCTCAAAGACAATCTCCCAGGAAAAGTGAACGGTTCCATGACTAAAAGGAAACTATTGAACTCAAAGAGAAGATGAAAAATATTGCCAAACAGTTGCTAGATAAGAACACGATAAAGTCAAGAAAAATGACAATACAAGAATAATAATAGCGACTTCTCTTGACCGATTTCAAATGCTGCTCTGTAGGAATATGACATATAATATGAACAAAATGATTGGGATATTGTTGTAACAATTTCCATAAAAAGTTGAGTTTAATCAAGATCAGACCAATATTTAATAATTTTTGTCTCTGGGCCTGGATTATGAAATTGTAAACAAAATGAGTTGGCTTTGGTCATGAGAACAATGACAATTAATGGCATTACATGCATGCGATGGTATTGCTTCCTAGTCACTTGCTGGCATCTCCACAACCAGGCTACGGCTCAATAAGCTGATGAACCATCTGCTCTTTGGTGATTAGATGCGTGGTCTTATTAAGAAGAGACATCAAATCCGCCACATTATGCGACCATTCATTTAGAATATCGTTAGCATCCTTAATAGGCCTGAACGTAACAATGCCAGCTGGTCGGTCAATCTTGGCAAAGACTGTTTTCGATGTGACAAGATTTGATAAAAATTCTTCGGATTCCTGAAAGAAAATCAATCAGTACAAGGAGCAGATTCCAACAGGTAAAACTCGAATGGCAGCTCCTACGCAGTGCTTACTACAATGCAGTTTGTATGTGAATGTTTATGGGGGTTGAACGTCAATAGCCCCACAATAAAATAAAAAAGTTAACATGAAAATGAAAAAAAGTAGGAAACATTCATTGCAAATGTTATAGAGTGCTCTAGGAATAAACTACACGAAAAATGATTGGCGTAAAAAATGATGCCATGTAAAAAGAAGACAAAGAAATACTCAGGGAACAGAAAAATATTGCATTTACTAGGCAAAAAAGGAAAAACAAGAAAATTATTTTCCAAGCAAAGGTATGGTTAGTAATAAAGTAGCCACGCTGATGCAAAACTTAAAAAGAAAAAACAGAGTAGAAAATGCTCACGTCTACAGAGAGGTCAAGCAATTCAGCCATGCGCTTCATTGACATCCGTGTGTAATACTTTCCCATTATTCTGATGTTCTAAATTTTGGAAAACAAGATAAAAAAGAAAGCGAATAAAAAGGTAAGCTTGGTAATGATATGTGTAGTAAGACAAGTTGTACCGGAAAATTCCCAATATAAGCCCTGGTTTTATAGAGGTTCGTAAGCATTTTTGGTTGGTTCATATTCGGGAAGGCTCATATTCAGGGGGGGCTTATATTCGGAGAGTCTTTTGCATTAACAGGTAATTTGTGCATACCAAAAAAATGCTATATTCGGTGTCCAATCAGAGAGACTAATAACAACATTTAATGCCTAGAACTTCACAAGAGAACGAAAGTAAACACAGAGACTCCATATCTGCCCTGTCCACGTTCATTCATTATCCCAACTACACACACAGAGACCCCAGATGTAAGCTGTGGGCTTATATTCGGGAGGGGGCTTATATTCGGAAAGATATCTGGGTTAGCTAACATGGGCCCTATATTCAGGGGGCTTATATTCCGGATTTTACGTACATAAACATAGAAGAGCTGGCTGCTACGAAATGTTCTATCATTCAGAACCTGGAGCTGCCTGACACAGCGAATTTAATACAACAGCTCAGGGTAACACTACTGAGAAGCCAAGTTATGCTGCAGTCGGTAAATGGTTCGTTAAGGGTTCGAATGATACTTACAAAAGCTACATACTTGAATGTTCTATAAAATGTAACAGTCAGTTAACAATCTCATTAAAAATTCTGATTAACTATAAAAGCATTCTACGAAAGATAGCCAGCGCTCAAACTACTGACATTTTAAATTAGAAAAGGTAGTCCCGTATACTTTCGCACGCATAGGAGTGCCTGTTAGAAAGGACACTTATCCTGAGCCATCGGCATGTGAGGTAGGGTGGCCAGTGGCTTTCCTCGACGCCTTTGTCTCTCCAGTGTAGCCACCAGGTACCCATTTGCTGCTGGGTGAACAGTGAGTGGGCATTCAGTCGAGGCATCGAGTCGGCATACGCTCTAGCAACTATACCTCACCCCATACTGAAATTTTACTTAACCTTAAACACCTAGCAAAGTTCTACATCAATAAGGGGCACTCCCACAGCAACGGGTGTAAATATTGGGCACAATTCATTCCCTTTCTTCAGTTCCTGAAAGATCCACATAAAGCTAATGGTATTTCAGTGCTCCATTGATATTTATTAGATAAGGAATTGCACACAATGAGAGAATTTTGTTCAGTGGTGTGTAGTTGCCTAGGGAAAGCCGTGCGAAAAGCTGGTAACGAACGTACACTTTGTTTACTTAATGTGAAATCGCCCTAAGAATGTGTTTTATTAATTCTACATAATAAGATGTTTGATTCTGAAGTCTCTGGGTTTTTAAAATTGTCGAAAAGGGATGCAATGTTGATTACAAAAACCAAGCAATGAAAAGTAATTATGTCAGATTTTATAAAGTGACTGATACATCACAAGAGATGAGCAAGGTAGCTTAGTGGTTAGGGCGAAAACCTCCCATGCGGAAGGTCTACGTTTCAAGCCCGACTCGATGCCCTGACTGAATGCTCGCTGTTGACCCAGCAGCAATTGGGTACCCAGTGGGAACACTGGAGAGATAAAGGCGGCGAGGAAAGGAAATGGCCACCCTACCTCACATGCTGATGGCTCAGGATAAGTGTCCTCTCTAACAGGCACTCGCCTACGTACGAAAGTATATGGGACTACCTACCTTTTACATCACAAAACACTAGTGATATTGCTAATCAATCGTAACAGTTGAAGATACTCACATGCTCAACAACCCTCTTCTTGAAGTCCTCCCATCTCTTGTTCCCTCTATCAGTATTTCGATCGAATACACCAGTAGCAGGCGAATCAGGTAATCCGTCACGAAATTCTTTTTCATAAATAGATGTTAGGTTTCTCCATTCCATGAGTTCGTCCGTTTTGAAGAGCTTAAGAAAGTCCCTAACCAAACACCAGATATATTACAACTATTTGTTGCAAAATACACTTAACAAAACAATATATATAAACAGAAATGCAGGAATTGATAAATATATAGATAGAAAATTAGAAAAAGATAGCTTCAACTTTAAATGATATAGAAACATCAATGACATACTCTTAAATGCCTGTCGTCCCCCCCGCTAATCAATTCATGAAAATTTATCCAAACCCCCCGCTCTTACTAGGACACCCCGCTTGTTAGTTTTGCGCAAAAATTTTTCAAAACGTGTTCCAAACAGGTGTTTTGAGCAAATCTTTTTCTTTGTTAGCAATATTTTTGCACTGTTTACATTCTCACGACCATAGACTCCTGATTTATGAACATAGAGTGCTTCATAGCAGTATTATTTTAGATTTCCAAGCATTTTTCTACCCCTGCCTCCCGTCTATTCCGACCCTCTGCTTAGTAAATTCTTCTAATATTTCCAACCTCCCCCATTTACTTCCGATTCACCCCCGACAATTAGGCACATAAGAGTAAGGTAAGTTAATAATGAGACATCTAAGTATATTAATATGCAATAATAATGAGACATCTAAGTATATTAATATGCAATAATAATGAGATATATCAACAGATTAGAACGAATCTAGTGTAAAAGATAGCCAAAATGAATCTAAATAAACGAACCTATACGAAGGTATCTCATCAAGGTAATCTTTATCATTGATTCTATGTAGCAAATCATTCTGCTCATTGTCATACGGCGCAAGTATGTTGTACAAGATGACGTTGCGAAGAGCCTTGCAGAAAGAACGCACAAATGTTATTAATACTGAAAAGCTACATAAATCTAGAGGAAAAGTTGAATAATATCTTAGTAGAGCTGTGAAATCTGTGGAGAATTAATATGATAAAGAAAGGCATCGAAAAAAGTAGCATGGGAGGGGAACTTCACAAAAAATTTAGGCAAGATAACAGAAAACAGAAAATTCACTCTCAAGGATATTTTCTGTGGGACTACTGTTTAACTGTATTTTTAAAATGACAAATACAAAATGAAATATATTCACAGGAACATTGAGCTCCATGCTACGTAAGGCCACGTAAGCCAGTGCAATATATTAAAAATGTGAATTGCTGCTAATCAGCTAATGAAATAGTAGAGCATCCAGACTCCCAAAACATGGAATTAGTTTGATGCATCTGAATTTCTTTTTTCAATTATTTTTGGGTGTATAATAGACGGGGGTTGGAATAGTACGGGGACTGGAATAGTAAGGGGGCTGGAAAAATCCTCGAAGTCTAATTAGCAGGAGAGGGGTTGGAATAAACGCGGGATTGGAAAATGACCAAAAATTGTGTAGAAAAGGATATGGTTTCTTATCTAGAATTTGAATCAACGTAATATTACCACAGAATAGTGAATAGGCAGAGGGGAAACTGCTCTTCTCAGAGGGCACTGATTTTTTTATGCATGCGTCAATATGGGGTTCGTCGAAACGAGGCCAGTGGTGTAAGAGTCGTGGAAAGTCATTGACTTACTTATAAGAATCAATCCAAATTCTCGTAAAAAAGGGAGGAAATGAGCAGAATTTTGCAGCTGGCATTCATTTTGTTGCAGATAACCAAACATGAAATGGGATTTCGCATCTAGAAGCTCGAATGGACTGACTTCCGCGACATTTGAGTCGGTAAGTAAGCACCATTATTTACAAGAAATCACTTTCGGCGCTAATGCAGTTTTGTGCCTCACTTTCTATTTTGCAATTTTATTATGTTCTCCACAAACACTATCTTTCATTTTTACTGAGCAGAATATTTCAGCCATATTAGTTGAATACATTACAATTACCAGAAGTCATTTGTTACCATTAAGAGTTGCTATGTCACAGATATGCAAATTTGAAAAATATCAGGATGACAATTCATAGTTAATCTAAGGTAGAATGACTGCACAGTCACTTATAGCTTAAAAATTGATTGCCTAAGTAGCTGACTGTAGATTTCAGGGAAAGGCAGGTTTGATGCTAAATAATTTATATGCTTTAATATAAAAATGAAATGATAAATTGCAACATTTAGTGAATAATTTCTTGTCTATTTTTGACATGTTGATGGATTAGCAGCAGATTATTCCTACTCTCAATCAACTGGCACCACCATAGAGAATTTTCTTTCTTTGTCACTTACAAAAATCAATGATAAGGTAGAAAGGGCTTTGAAACAGTAAAAGAGCTCATCTGTTAGAACTCCAAAGCTTGCTTTAAGACCAGGTACAGTTTCATGCATTTCAATGTCTAGTGCATTTTCATTTTGAACTGTGTTTATCACATGAATGATATTCATGTAAATTTGTTGAACAGCAGTTCATTATCATGCAAATGATCCTAACATATCTCTTTAAAAAATGGTCTGCCTATTTATTATATGTATCCTTTCAAGGAAAGGCTGCACTCTTATCCTGCAGATGTCAATGATTCTCCTTTCTGTTGAAAGATGAACCATTTCACAAGGTTCATATATTCTTAAAAATGTATGCTTGTAATATTTTAGATTTAGAGCATTTTGTTCCATGAATTTACTGTTCAGATTTTGAATTACTCATCCTGGTTAGAGGACCATTGCACAGCTAAAAGCAATCTAATGGCTAATTGATTGCTAATAGCTTAATTAGAGTTAGCCAGTTGCAGATTATCCTAGTGAAGCTACATTTCATTTAAATTCATTAGGGTTTTCATTCAAATCAGGCATTATGTGGTCACTCCAACTAAGATTAAAGAAAAAATATTTGACTTTTGTTCTTTTTCACATACCTAATTATCCTAATACTCAATAAAACACATTGAGCAAATATAATAAGATGCAAGAATTTTCTATCAAAAAAGTAAGACTACAGAAAGGCATATTGATCCAACTGGGCTTTCAAAAATGACTGTGAGATTAAGGCCAAATATTTCATTGAAATTTTAGTTTATAAAAGGAGCATGTGCCCAAATGCAGTAAATTTGAATACCACTGCCTTAAAGAAAGTTAGGAACAAGAACAATCAAATATGTACCTAGATCCCTCTTAGAGCAATCTATCTTCAAACAAACATGTGATAGTGTTCTTACACTTAGGATTTTATAGCACAAGTTCAAAATTCAATTTTCCATATAAAGGGTTGATTTCTACCATCTAGTGGTATATACCATGCACTTGAAGCTATATGGTGCATACAAAATGCAAGTATGTATGGCGTACTCTCGTATCATTTTTGCAAGCTATGAAAATTATAGGTGGAGCATGGTCTTGGAAATAGACTTCGTCACTTTCAGCACTATCAGCCTTGTAGACCTCTGAAGAGGCTGACCAAACAATGCTACATACCACAATGCAAATTTAGTATAGCGTGGAGTTTTTCACCTGATATATAGCAAAATGCACAATAAAAACAGTAAGCTTTTTTATTTGTAACACTGCATATTGGCTGAAATGACGGCAAAATTGTTGGTCTGAATTTGCCCAGTGTGTTCAATAAAAAGAATGTACTATAAACCGAAACACCTTCAATATAACTAGTTTATGATGTAGATATTCATCCCTTGCTCAAAAGTAACCTTTGTCTTATGATGCGTACAGATTGAAAGCACATATCTCAATGAAGGCAATTTCCACTTCACGCTTTGTGCTCCGCCATTGTGGGATGTCTCGAAATGAAAACGAGTTTAAGTAAGCGCATTCACAAAATCCATGCCCCGAAAACAACAAAGATGCCGACAAGAGTGTCCCTTCTGCCTATTCACTATTCTGTGATATTATCAAGTCCACAGAACGAACAAAGGCTGAACTATACCATACATGCAAGCAGTGTACTTTTCTTATTATACTTTTTCTTGAAAAGGAGATGGGCTGGACACGTGGCAAGAATGGAAGACAAAAGATGGGCCAAAATAACAACTGAGCGGTACCCAAGAGGCTGCAAAAGAGCAAGAGGAAAACCAAAGAGAAGATGGGGCGATGAGATTGAAGAGAAGGTTGGAAATAACTGGATGAGAATCGCTCTTGACAGAGTTGCGTGGAGACAGCTGTGGAGAGCATCCGCCAGCAGTGGCATGACAGGCTGATAATGATGATGATGATGATGATGATGATGATGATGATGATGATGATGATGATGATGATGATGATGATGATGATGATGACTTTTTACTTGCAGGCCAAAGTATCTCCTCCAAAAAATTGCCTTGGTTGAGATCATACTTCCAAAAATTATTAGGTGGGGGGTTGGAATATGAATGTCCTGGGTGGAAAATTTTTGAAAAGTCAACTAGCAGGGGGGACATCTATTAGCCACACAAGAGCATGCGGCCTCACTGCAACAACATGATACTGCTTGTTGGTTGCACTATCACTTGCCCAAGGGTCACACCAATACGATAGCATCTATTTCATTTCTAAAGCAACCCACAGGTTATAAGACTACAAAAGAACACTGATATACAGGCAACAGGCCTAATTGTATTTACATTTGCACTACATTGAAGTAGTGAAGAAATAAGTAAAATATCAAACCTCCTTCCTTTTCATTGGGTCTTCTAAAACACAAGGTGTATCATAAACAGCTCGATAATGCTTACAGATTGTAAGGTAATCATCTTCAAAATGGCCTAGCTCAATCATCAGCTGGTAATACTTCAGTTTCAAGTCCTAGAAAAGGAAAAAGCAAAATTATTGCAATTCTCAACCGTCTATTATGGATATAAAATCACATTCTTAGCCAGGAAACATTTAACATGATATAAGCCAAAAGCTTACCTTCAAAGACATACATGACATAGCAGAGAAAAGAAGTTGCACATTTAGGAAAATGAGGATATGCTTGAGAACATTAAGGGAATCCAATCAACAGATGTCTTTTCAATTATCAATCTGGACATACCACATCACTGCGTTTGTGCGGTGGTGAGTAGCTACATGTTATAAGGACTATTTAGGAACGAAAAATAATTTTTAGGAGTATTTTGGTGAGCTTCCTTGATAGAAAGTAAATCATTTCCTAAATAAATCTGCTATTAAAAATTCTTTACTCCAAGAATTGATGAGACATAAGGAGCTTTTTAGAAGTATTCTCTCTAAAATGCACAAATTCAAGGAGTTTTGAGTGCCCTTAAAAGCATAAATTCAAAAAAAGGAATTTTCAAAGAGCTTACGGAGTAGCAACAGCCCTGATATCAAGTACCAAAGCAAAAAAGGCTGGGTAAAAATGATGCAATAAAAACTGACTAGTAGATGGTGTACAGGTACTAATCACCTCTTAGAAAGCACAATTCAGCTAATGAAATATAAGAACCAATACCAAAATTCCCGCTCTCATTACACAAGATGCCAACTCAATCTCTGTAAGAATATGTATCATACTACTGAACAGTGATTTTCAACCAGCGTTATGCTAAACCTTATAGTTCTGCTAGCACAGTCTAGGGGCTCCACCAGAAGCTACACAAATTCTATGATTGACAGTAATTTAATTTATCCTTGGGCAGATATGCAAACACAGAGCTCCTCAAGCCACTGGAATGTGTCCTTAAGGTTCCACCCATAGCAAAAACTTTGAAAACCACTGCTACTGAATGATCAACTCTTTTGTTCATCAATAGTTTTTAAACAAAATTTATTAAGAAACAACTTGACTAATGTGAAAATTGATGTGCAAAAGATGTTGAAAGTCAAACCTGTTCTGCATTGCTCTCAAAGAATTTGATGCTGATTTTCTTACTGATGATCTGCGTCCTGATGTAGTCTTTCTTGGCAAGACATAGTCTCATTTGCTCTAATATGAACTCAACTTTCTCTCTTTTTTCCATAGAGCCGTATGTCTCTACCTACAGAAAGCAAAACTCCACTTTAATCACTAAATTGAAGAGTACTCATGAGGCAATAAATTAAGGAGGGCAGAAAAGCTCCTTGTAACTACAAACAATGAGGAGCCAATACATTGCAAAGTCAGCACCAGCTTGCTTGCTTGATGAGTTTTGATTGATAAGATGATAGACCTACCAATCATAGACAACCACAGCATGTCTACTGGTCTCATCAATAATACTTTACATTTACCTATATCATTTGACATTTCATATTGTGGTATGATATTCAGGGGTTGTACAAACTAATGTAACAATATTTCCAAAACATTTCCAAAGTCAAATACCAAATCTCAAAAATGATGAAACACATTTTATTTGCATTTTGGAACCACACAAAAACAGGAAAATGTTTTTTCAATACTATATCTTATGTCTTTTTTGGAGACTTATGCTTTTTTTATTATATATAGTAAAATGAACAAGCATGACATATGTGATATGGTGTTAATATGATATCTTAGAATTTTCCCAAACAAAAATCCAAAACTTTTCCATGGTCATTTTGAAAAGCCTCACTTACAAAATGTTACAGGTTCTAGAAAATGGCATTATCAATTTCCATAGCTTTCCAATACTTTCCAAAGCCCATACACACCCTGGACGTTAAATCCAATTTTGCCAATATTTGTGAAACTTCATCATATATATCTAGCCTACATCTACTACAGGGAGCATATATGGCTCAGGCTGTTGGAAAACATCAACAAAATTTGTGAAATTTGGCAAATAGAGCCAGCAATGGTATTAAAGTAAACAAAAGTGTACCTGGAGTTCTTGGAGGATATTAGCAGCCTCTAAAACAAGGAATAAGAGATGGCTAAGAATATTGAGGTATTTTTTGATATTTTCAGTTTACAATGCTGAAAATGGCCAAAGCAAAGACTATTTATATGCAGGAAATGGTCAAGAACTGCTTATATTTCTTGCTACAATCAATACAACAGAAGTTTTATACTACTATCATTTCAAAATGTGAAATAATGCTCCTGATACCAATAAGGATGATTAATATAGCTTGAAAAAAATGTGCATTGGATTAAAGTAATTCTGGCTATTATACCAAAATTTCCTTCTTTGGACTTGATGGCATATTCTATTTGATGAAAATCATACATGACTTCCATCATATATGTCATGTAGACATCAAGGATAAAACTAATAAAAGCAAGATATTTGAGGTTAGAAGAAAATGTTAAACATTTCTGAGCTGTACTAGCAATTAAACTTTATAGTTAGAGATAACATTCTACCAGAAATATCGCCTTGTGTTTCTCTGATTTCAGCCAATTTTCTTGTCAATCTTGCCCTTTCAATCTCTACATATATCTAGGGGTTGCAAAAGAAAGATAGCTCACTGTAAATATCTGAAATACATACAATCTTACAAAAACATAAATCTTGAAATATCTTTACTCAGAAAGCTCCTCACTGCTAACTATGGCAGTTGCAGTAGCTTTGGTGGCATGGATGAAAATGCTGGATGAAGACAAATTTCCAGTACAGCCTCTCAAAATGGCAATTGTGGGTACTTCTACTGAGTTTTGGCATTGGAAATTTCAAAAAACCATAAAAGTTCTAAAAAGTAGCTGTTCTGTCCCCAGTCAAAAAACTGCTGATGATAACAATCATAACAATCATCATGAATATATTTAGTGAGTCCTAACAAATGTTTCAAGGTTCACAGGAATACTATAAATGAATTAATAACTACCACAGGCATTTATTCAAAATTGCACCTTTGATCAGTTGAGGACATTTGAGAAGGGGAGGCTATTTGCAAGGTGCACTTATTATATATTGCTTGGTACAGCTAACAGGAACAGAAATTCTTAACCATTTAACACTCTTTTTGTTCACTTTAACTAGACCAAAAAGTAATACTAAGCTCCTACAATGTCAACTTCAACATGATCATCACCTCTTGAAAGAAATTTTACAACAAAAAAATAAACATTTTGATTTGACCTTTGAAGAATCCAAAATTGTATGGTGACCACTCTTAAAATAAAATCTACAATGAGTAGTATAGATATATGGCTACATGAGAATACTTAATTTTTGTGATAGACTAGAAACACTTAAAAGGAGGTCACCCTCCTTCTCAAAAAGGGTGCTCATTCAATAGGGGTGCTTTTGTTAAAAGTTGTACTTTACCCAGGGCACTAATATGGGTAGGGGTAGTTATTTGACTCTGGGCAGTTATTCAGTCATTTACAGCAAATGAGAATGACCACAGAATATTAAATGAAACCTTTCCAGCTGTAACTGTGCGCAATGTGTCAATCAATTTTATCTTCTGCTCAAAATCATTGACATTATCAACATATGTACAGGCTTCTTGGACCATCTTTGTTACTGCCTAGATATAGGTAAAAACACAAATGATTACAAGACTACTTTGCTCATGATTTGAAGATTTTTTCAGGGAAATATCTGAGATAGTACTGTTTTACTATGGTATAATAGGTACCCAATATTGGGGTACAGGAGCACAGCTTACATGTTTCATATGCACAGCAACTAGAATACCTGACTAACCAAGGCATTTAGCTCTCCTGCTACAAATTGTAAAGCACTGGCCAATTGAATCATGAATCCAGAAGTTCCCACAAAATCTAAACAAATTTCTCATGAATTTTTCAACAATTAAAAATTCCAAGACTAGTGAACATTACTCTTACATGCTAACTAAGCTGAACTAGAACACATTTTTTAAATAAGAAATATGCCTATAAGAAACATGAGGCTGAAAGTAGGGAAAAATTAAGAAACATTTAAGAAACATTGGCAGGTTGAGTTTCAAATAATATCTTGCAAAAACTGTTTTTACTGGTAAATTTTTAAACAAACAGGAAGGAAAATAGAAACAACATCTATTATAACAACAACAACAAAACCTGAAAATCCTTTTCTTGCATCACAGTTGCTTAATCTGGGTTGCTGTTATCATTAGGAGTCTTTAAATTCAAGAAATATTTAACACTCAATTTGACCAAAATACAGCGAAACACCATGGCTGAAGCCATAGAGTTTGCTTATTATGAAAAATGTGTATTTCAAAAATTAATACCTGTTTTAGCTGGCCTCTCCTCTTTGCTAAGACAATCAGATTCTCATTAAGCAAATCATACTCATTGCATTCAAAGCAAAATTTTATGACAGCTACTAAAATTCGACTTGTTGAGAACATATCTGCAGCCTAGAAACCAAACACAGCAATGATACAACAATCAATAGTCATAGCATACCTTATATAAACTGTCTTAAATAACGTTAGTAAAATGGGTTAGAGCTTCATGACTGAAGATAACAAAACATAGGATATGATAAGCACATTATTTGAAAAAGGGGAATAATTGTGGCTCAAGCTGATGTCAGTGGCTTCTTTTTTAGTAAGTAATGTCAGGGAAAGACTGTACAGCCTATAACAAAGCCCTGACAAAGGAAAAACTGAGAAAATGAGGGGAAGGTTATGTAGAAAGGGAGACAAGATCAAGTTTGTTGATGTTAGATTTAAAAGATGACAAATTGTAGGATTCAGGGAAAGTATTGGGTGGCAATGAGTTCCACAGCTGAGAATTTCTAGGAATGAAAGATGATTTGTGAGATAAAGTTCGTGGATTAGGTAGATTAGGCTGACCCATCTAATATTATTTGCAAAATATATAGCTGATGGTATTTCTCTTCTACCTATTACATTCAAAAAGTAGCTAAGCAATAGTATATAGAAGGTAAGATATTTCTCAAATATTACTGACAATGCTCTTATGTTCAGAATGGTTGCATACTTATGCAAGCATAAGTAAGGGATAGATTTGTTTTTGTTTGAATGCTAAGGAGTTCCTAAAGTTTCTGGTTTTCATGCTGTCTCAATACTACCAAAAGGACTACTCAAAACTCTGGCAACTATTGACAATAAATGACATGTATCACTAAATGAATCAACAAACATTTCTTGTCTGTTTCTCCAAACCCAAAAGTCTATCCAATGCATCCTGCAGCTTTCCTTCCTACGAAAACCCAGAGATAATTAAAATCAATTACAGCATCAAAATGGTATCAAAATTATTATCAAAACATCCAATGCCCTATAAGAGTTAACTTACAATCTCTGCCAAAAGTCTTGGAACACCTGCATTATTTCTGCTGCTCATTTAGTAGTATCCCCCTCCCCCCTTGAAAACAATGTTGTTATATACAGTGTTGAGAGGTACAGAAAAAGCCGCTATGCTTGCAGACCCTTCTCTGACAAATAACCACTTAATTCAAGATTTTTTTGGGGGGATGGAGGGGATTTCCATCGTTCGACATGGATATGAAAATCATTTTTACCAGAAATTTTGCATTACTTAATTGGTGTTCCAAGGACTTTTAACAGAGATTGTATGCAGAATTTTCCGACAGGCATGTCGAAATCTACATGAACTTTGCAAATATTGAAGGGAAAGCTCGTCATGACAGATCGAAGATAATATCTTCGATTTGCCGTGACAAACTTACCCTTCAATATTATGCAAAACTCTCATAGAAGAAACTAAAATCTTACCTTAACTAGGCTCTCACATTCTGGAAGCATTTTATCGACAGACTGACTAAAGTCTGCTTCCATTTTGACCACATTGCCTTTCAGATCGGTTACTGTTTCGGTCGCCATGTTGCTGGTTTCTTATCTTTAATGCAATGCTTGGATTATCAACGAGGCTGCTTCCTTCGCAGTTACACAATCAGAGGAATCTTACAATAGAGTAGGAGGAATCAGATGTCCAACGTTTTTGTTCCAAAAAGTGCAGTGAAATCAAAAGATTCTTTTAATTCTGAAGTATTACTGCTGAAAAAAACTTGTATTTATATACCTTTTCCTGAAATATATGGAAAAAACAGCTTTTGCAAGCATTGAGTGGAATTTGTAGATACTTTAAACCAGTGGTGGCCTGACAGGGGGGCCGCCCCCCCAGCGACAACTTTTGATGGGCGCCAGAGCAAGCAAAGGAGCGCCAAGATGTGGATGGCAAATATGTTGTTATGCTTGACAAAATTCAAGGTAGGAGCTTGGAATCCAAACTCCAAAGTCCGATTCCTGCAGTAGAAGCTATCCAGTGCATAGTATAGTTAACAGAAATAGTATAAAAGGTAATTTCAATGTTAATGATATCAAGTTTAAACTCAGTAGCTCAAAGTTTACTTTATTGGTACTAGCTAGTCTTTGACAAGAGTTTGAGAACGCGTTTTCTGAAGCCTCTATCGAAAGCAATCTAATGTCAATAAAGCGAATTTTGTCAATAAAGCAAGCTAATGCCAACAAAGCAAATGCAAGTATGGAGTGAACAATGAGAGCATTTGCAATAATACTACCTGTACATTTTATAGTACCAGTAGATTTTATAGCAAACATTGTTAAAAGAAAATCGACAGCTAAGGGGGCTCTATTGATTTCTAGGGGGGGCTCTTTTCTTGTGTATATCTTCATAAAAAAACTTTGATGTTAATGCTTGCAGTTATATAAGAAAATGACAATGTCATCCAAGACTTCGAAAAATTTACAGAGCTAGGGAGGCTGAGCTCCCCTCAAGTCACAGCTAGGGGCTGCGTCCCCCGCGCCCCCTTCTTCTACACCATTTCATGAGACAGACGAAGAAGACGGTGAGCTAGCAATTTACTAGGACGAAAGGAAACCCCAAAATCAAACAGTGATAAACTATGTAGGGGCAAGAATTAGGCCGCGGTGGGATATGACGTCGCGAGAACTCGGTACAAGAGGTATTTACAGCAAAATATTAATCTAAAAAACACAACCCACATACTGTGATATTCAAAACTTATTTAGTTGAAATAAACTGAAATATTAAAAATATCTGTCTTGCTGAAGTTTTAGTCTTTAATCATAACTTCAGTGTCTTTGGAACTACTTATTTTTTCTGTTGACTTTCCACAATCATCTCATGTATACCGCTGAGTCAAAGCAAGCATCTTCCCTAAACTCTTTTCAAAAAATAAGTTAGGGCTGTTAAATATTTTTTGTTTGATACTAAATATTATTACTATTTTATAAATTGTAAATTATGACTGTAATGTTAGAGTAATTTAATTTATTTGTAATTATTTTATGGGAGGGCCCCTTGTAAATCAGTTCTTTTTGAACTGAAGGGCTACCCTCCCCTTAGTTGTTTGAAAATGAAATGAAATGAAATACTACAGCGTTTTTGTACTTTGAAATATTGCCTAGTAAATGAAATGCACGATTTTAAATGGCATGTCTAACAAATAGTCAACACTTTCTTATGACAATATCTAAAACACTTGCTGGAAGGATAAATATCTGCTGTTGCAGTATTTGAAAAACATAGAACAGGAATAGAATTTCATTACTTCTTCACCAATCTATTTCAAAAGTCGTTTTGCATCGGGACTGTAGCACACCCCGGGGTGGGGGGGGGGCGTTTGTTCTAAGCGTGACGCAACGCATGAAGGTCTTGTGAACAAACGTGACAGATCGTGATGATGGGGTGGGAGGTTCAAAAGTGGTAATTCTAGCGTGACGTAATTATTAAACAGCCCCCAACACTATCCACTAGTCTCAAAAAAGACGTTTGAGAGGATAAATTATTTAACATGATGAACGTGTCTTGGTGGTATTTTTTATTTAACAATAACGAGTGGCTGAATATTGCCATAGCTTATTTGTGCAAGAGATTGCATTTGTGGGTGTTTCTATAATTTCTTTAATTGCTCAAAAGACCAAAGCACAAACCGCATCACATTGTTTGGGCAGGTTGAGTGCATGCAGAAACGTTGCAGCGTCATCGTGCGTCAGTTGTTTGGTTAAGGACAGCGTGGCTAGGCCATTTAGGTTCATAATTACGAAGTCTAGCCTGCAAGAAGTTGCTGTCCTGCATAAATTTCCTACAGGTGAGTTTCATCTATTCAAGCAAGCTTTTTTAGTTTATTGTTATAAGCTATTCCATTGAATTTTGAAGTAAAGTGCTTTGCTTTATTTGTTTTGTAGTGGGAAGATCTTTCAAAAGTGGGCGTCTAGGCGAATCGTAGGTCGCTGTGTGTGGCAGCCATACACCCAGCTAGAAACTCATTATGAGCGTAAAAATCATAACTACACTAAACGCGTGGTGAAGGTTGTTAAGCCGAGTGCCTTCAAGAGCCTTATGCTATCATTCACCCCCTGAAGGTGCTCTGGTTTCTCATTCAATCCTAATAATATCTTGTAGGCGGTAGGTATCAATACATTGCACAGTGCTTAAGTAGTTGAAGTATAGGTGAATATCCTTTTCCTTTTGCAAAAGCTAGATTTGTATTTCAGCAGCTACCAAGACTCAGTTTGCAGACCTGAGACGCGAGGAAGGAACCGCGCTCCTAGGCTAGGCTACTTGTTACCATGCGGCACGAAATGCATTTTTGCTGATGTACTTTTGCAAATTAACTAAAAACAGGAAAAGAAGCTACAGATTAAAATGAATTCGTTCATTTGCAAAAAACCTGCCCAATCGGGTGAGCTAGTCAACGCATAGCGTTGCTTCCACTTTCTTCACGGCACACCCCCTTTTGTTTACTAAAAACAATACCAACAATAGGAGTCCTGCCCCCAGCTCCTACGCATTTCCGCAGTGTTTATCTATACTTCGTATGACCGTTCACTCACAGATCCCAAGCATATTCTGCAAATAGAACAAATGATCACAATGATCATGGGTATAGCCATATGGGGTGCTCGGAGTGCTGCNCACCTCCAATATTTTGCTTGTTGGCACATTTGCCATGTGTGGAATAGAGGACCTCTATGTTAAACTGAAGCAAAGGAGACTTAGATGGTTTGGACATGTAAAAAGGGGCAGAAGACAGTTTGTTGAAGGAAGTGGAGGAAATAATGATTGGTGGCAGATGGCCAGTAGGAATGCCTAAGAAAAAGTGGAGAGCATGTTTGATAGAAGCTGTGAACACTTTGGGAATAGAAGTACACATGGCACAAGATTCCCAGTTATGGAAGGCAGTAATCACCCATCCAACCCCACTGTAAATGGGAAATTAGGGATGCTAAATGATGATGATGATGATGATGATGATGATGATGATGATGATGATGATGATGATGATGATGATGATGATGATGATGGAGGCCCCTTCAGTGAAAAGCAGACTCAATGCCTCATGCTACAGCTCTGCCTAGTAACTGTTGGGGTTACAGAGTAGATTGAGTGTAGCCAACTCAATCACCTTTTTTTAGCAAATGACAGGCAAAAACTGACCCCATGGTCAGTCCTAGACCCCTTNTGTAAATGGGAAATTAGGGATGCTAAATGATGATGATGATGATGATGATGATGATGATGATGATGATGATGATGATGATGATGATGATGATGATGATGATGATGATGATGATGATGATGATGATGATGATGATGATGGAGGCCCCTTCAGTGAAAAGCAGACTCAATGCCTCATGCTACAGCTCTGCCTAGTAACTGTTGGGGTTACCGAGTAGATTGAGTGTAGCCAACTCAATCACCTTTTTTTAGCAAATGACAGGCAAAAACTGACCCCATGGTCAGTCCTAGACCCCTTTGGGGGCGAAATGGGAAAGACAAGATGATGCACATTTGCCACATATTGCTAGTGTGCATCAACATGCTATTGGTGATAAAACTCAAGGAAAGTCCTCTCTTTCTACAAATTAGGCTGGAACAAAATCTGTTTATCAGCAACTTGGGGTTGTGCACCCCACCAACAATTTCCTTAAGCTTTGCCCCTGCAAATGATGTGGTAGCTGGCCATGCAACTGGAGTACCATAAATTCTCTATTAAGCCCCCCTGGGAGCTTGTTATTTTAAAGCACTTTAGATGGGGACTTATTGGAGAGGGGGCTTATAAGAGAGTGGGGGCTTAGTAAATTTCTTGAAAATTTTCAATAGTTAACTAAATATTTGCTGTTTGAAAATAGAGAACAATTGTCAAATTGTTTAGTTAATACATCATTAGTTCACAGCAGAGCAAACAAAATTGAAAAATTGTGTAGTAGCCATTTATCAAGAACATTTTTATCCACAGTAAGTCAATGAATGATTTTGATTCTTGATAGTGTGAGAACTATTGCTTTCAAAGCATGATCTGGCCTAGTTTACTTAGTTCTGTGAAGCTGACTTATGCTTGGTAGTATTCAACATTTTCTAGGGGGGCTTAATAGAGAAGGGGGCTTATTGGAGAGGGTTCTTAATTGAGAGGGGGCTAGAAAGAATTTATTGTAAATGATGTGGTAGCTGGCCATCCAACTGAGATCCAAAATTTCTACCAAGGTTTTGCTTGTTGTGTAGAATAGTGTATTTGTGTTATGAAAATTGGCATGTTTCCTTTCCATATGCTGATAGTTTTATTTCATTTCAGAGTCAAACATAAGCACTGTATTCAGCAGCAGAAATGGCATCCTCACCAGCTAAGTTGAATCTGAAGATCCTCGCTTTTGTTGGCTCTGTCCGTGAGGGTAGAATGGCAGCCAGGGTGACAAAGCTGGTGGAGAGTTTTTATAAAGAGAAAAGTGATGGCCATACTTTGGAAATTATAGGTAGAATAATTCAGTGGATTTAATTAATATACATGTAAATCTCTTAGTTTGGAAAGCAACATTTTAAACTTTGATGTTGCAGTATAGTTCACAACAACCACACAACTGATTAATATGGCAAACAACATTCAGGGGTGGCAGAATGGGGTAGCTGGGTCAGTTTCCCCCACTCTAATGAAAGAGGGGTGGGAATGCCCTTTTTGTCAGACTGTATTTTTGAAAAAATTAGATCAATAAATGCACTCCTCAGACCTGCCAACTCTCCTGGTTTTACTTGGATGTAGCCAGTACGTTTTGGTGTGCTTCTCAGGATCTCTGCATGCTACATATCTATGTTGTGATGCTCATAGATTCTAGAGTGATTAGAAGTCAAGTTAGAAATCATTAAAAAGTATGGTTTGGAATGCTTCTATATACAGCTTCAATGCCGTTCTACTAGCCTGAAAAGAAAGGGATTTATCTTCACATCTGAATTTCAGAAATTCTACTGCTTCTTCAGAAAACTTTCAGAAAATCATTGAACATGCCCCCGTACTCTACAAGTGTCATAACACCCCTTACTAGAATAGAGATAAAGAAGTAGTTACTTTATTTCACTACTTCATGAAAACAAAATTGTGCAAATTTGCTGACAGAAATTGAACTTTTGGCTGATTTGCCAGCAGAATTTATGGCTGGGGGGGTGTGACATTCGAGCACCTCTGTATACTGTAAATAGGTCTATGTACAGTGTATAGAGGTGCTTCTGTCAATTGTTACAGGTGCAGTAGTGACAACAATGTATTCTCCCCATTTTTTGCATTTCTCCCAATTTTTTCATGAAAAGTTTTGTTATCTCCCTACTTAATCTATGCCCTGGTTGGCAGTCCCAACTCCTGCCATCAAAATATTATGACATTTTTGATCTTCGCAGTTCATCTCACAGTGCTTATTTGACTTCAAGTGCTTTGAAATTTAACAGCTATTACATGAAAAAACAAGATGGCCACTTTCTTTCAATCAAATGGTTACAACCAGTTAAGGGCATGGTCATTAAAAAGGGTGTGGCATATACTCCTCTTGCCCTGATTTGCTTTCAGCATGCCTGACAATGCTGCTAAAGTTGTATCAATGAGTACTCTATCAGGCACTGCTTTAACAACAAGCATGCATGTATCACATTGACTCTAACCAAAATGCATATTGGCATGGTTCTAAGTGCAGATTCATGCATTAGATTTATCCTTCTTCTATTAATAAAAATAAATGAAAATGGTTATTTCAAATTCTCATTCACAATAAACTGACATTGTGCTTTGATATGGGAGATTGATATTCTTGTTTTCTTTTTTAGATCCTGAGGACCTGGGCCTACCTGTTCTCAAGCAACCTCTGCATTTCTATAAGGACCCAACTCAAGCACCAGATATCTTGCACAAAATTAACAAAAAAATACAGGAAGCAGATGCTTTTCTTCTCATTTCTGCTGAATACAACCGTACCATTCCTCCAGCACTGAGTAACACATTGAATCATTTCCCACCTCCAAGGTGCTATTAATTTCCTTTTAAATATTCAGTCCATTTGCCATAACATTCTTACTATGATTCACCACAGTAGTATATCATTCTCTATAAAATGTTACTGCATACATAGCTGCCAAGTCTCCCACATTCTGCTGGAGACTCAAGGATTTCAAACTTGTCTCCAGCCAAGCTCCAACAGCAGCAAAGTGTGGAAAATGTCCAGCATTCTATGATTTTGAAACCTTCAAAATTTGCTTTTACATTCTGAGTATCATCATCAGTTTTTTCAAGAAACAAATGGCATCATCTTTCATATATTTCATGAGATTGATGCCTCTGCCAGAGCCTTGGCCAATTAAAACCTTCCAAATAACTTCCTATTTGCACCTTTGACCAACAGTTTACAATGAACACCAGCCCATGCCCGGAAGGAATTGGTGCACGAGCATCAATTGGCACATGTGCCCTCATTTCCATGAGTGATTGCTCTTACTTCTTTGGAATTGCATGTTCAATCTAAGATTTGTCTATCCACAATGCAGCTTCTTGTTCCTTAAGCATGCCTAATGTTTCATTCAGGGCAAAACAAGATAAAGCAGAGTTCTGAAGGCAAAAGGTGGCAGTCACTAGGTGATGCAGTTGCGACAACATAGTTCCTATTCGGCATGTGCGATTGCACAGTTAATAGTGCTTTTGGCAAGGGCGATTTTTCACTCGTGCTGGAGATTTTGCACGTGTGTAGACATGCACATGTGTGACCGTACATGTCTCCGGGCATGGACTGGAACATTTTTTCAGATATGCCAGAGCAAACTCCTTTGTGGTCACTCAGTGGTGTTGCCTGGCAATCATTTATTCTCCAGCATTCTATTTTCTGAGACTTGACAACTATGTACATGGCACCAGTTTCACTAATATCTGCATCATAGGAGAAAACAGCATAGAAGATAATAAATCTAAGTATCATTCATTTACAGGGATTGCAAATCTGCAGCCCTTTGCCAAGTTTCATGCGGCTCTTGCATTCATATTGAAGTGCATCTTTCATATAAGATATATATGTTAAATATATAGATTTTATATAAATATATATATATATATATATATATATATATATATATATATATATAT
>OLMO02000286.1:16572929-16586324 GCA_900291935.2 Cassiopea xamachana | reverse complement strand
GCCGAATAGGCTGTAAAAAAGAAACATTCAGATTCAATTCCATTACCAATGTGAACTTCAAACCATGGTTCAAACAATCGATACGTCATTTTCTTCAGATTCAGGTATTCCATCATGTTGATAAATCAAAAGCAATTCAACTTGATTTTAATAAGCTAATGTTGACAAGTTTATCATGATTTTACAATTAGAACAAAGTTGGATGCTTCTAGTTGTTTAGCGTGAGCTTTGGTACATGTTTCTTGTATAAGAAAAAAGTTTATAAGAAAATGAAGCTCAAATGGTAAAAAGCTTAAGAAAATCACGAGGCTCAGTTTCCAAACTTTAGTGTTTTTATTCGCCAAAAATCGATATTTTGTCATTATTGCATTCAAAATGTTAAAAATGGAATTCAAATTCAAGTATACAATATTAATAACGAAATTGTAAACCATTTTAGCCAGTTTATTTCAGTAAAAGTTAAGAAAAAGTTAAGAAAATCTCAGGCTCAATTTTTCTGGAAAAGTTAAGAAAATTGAGGCTCAAGCAAAATTATGGATGTCTTATTAAAAAAACGTGTGTAAATAGAGACCCATTGCTTCGTAAAGTTTTATTTTATTTCACTTCTGCTGAGATACACTTTTTTATAAGATTACCTAAATGTTTGCTGCGCCTCGATATTTTCAAATATTTCTAATTTCGAGTAGAAAATTGTTTCTAAATTTTTCTTCAGTAAGAAAGTTTTAGCTTTGCTTGAAAGTTACATTAATATATTCAAATCATCGCTGATTTTTTCCTTCATCATAAAGCAAAGCAGGAGCAGAATAACTATCGCATCAATAATGCAAAAGCTAATCTTAAAGTAGTATTATATACTTGAATATAAAAGACTCTAAGTCTTAACGAAGCTTGAGCTTTGAACTAATCTGAACTTATTCTTAAAGTTCAAAGTCTATGAACCTCAGCATTCCCACAAACTTTATTCTTATAAAAAGAGTGCAGAGAGAGACGTAAGAAGACGCAAATAGTAACCATTATAATTAGAACAGTGAAGGATTGTTACTTCTATGCAAATGCACTCAGGGCTTTTTGCTGCTTAGTGAGTGCACTACGACTACAAAAAGCACATTACGAAAAAATGTGTTAAAGGCCGTTTTTGGTACGAACCCCTTAGTGATGGAGCTATGCAACCCTGACCTACTTTATGTCACTGCTTCTGCGAATATTTTTCAAACTTCATTCATTTACATAGGCATAGGAGGATTTCAAATTTAGGGGGCTGTAACATTTCTGCCCAAATGAGAAGGTGATCTAGAGAGCAGTCAGAAAAGTTGCCCGGATTTTCTACTGTTCTTTCAGGAAAATTGTCCAAATGTAGCAGATTACTGCCCTACTAGGAAGGCTGCAGTACCCTTACCACTCCGTCTCCTACGCTTATGTTCATGTTGTTCATGTATATGTTGCTAATTCTACAAATACAAATCTCACTCCCTACAAAGTGATTTTTATATGGCTGACTTACAAATAGAAAAAAATACAGTCAATATCAAATCGTTACATATCAACTGAATACAAAGATATTAATAGCTTAGGAGTTCTGGGTTAGACCGTGGTTATTCCTCAGACAAAATATGTACTATGTTGAGCGGATGATTATTGTAGATATCTTAGAAATAATAAAGCTTAGATCACTATTGTTAATGACATTTCCATGCAAAGTTTAACATTAATTATTAGCTTAATGGTTGTTTTGAGCTAGGGGTAAGGTGTGGTGCAATGACTGGCATGTTTAGAGGGAGGGGAATTCACAATTTGTTGCTGACTTTGGTTTATGTTGCTGCTGTTGCTGCTGCTGCTGTTGCTGTTGTTGCTGCTGCTACTGACAGTGATGGTAATGATGAAGCGTGTCTTTTTTCACGCACTGTTTTAGATAATGAAGATTAATGTTCATCAAAGACATTACTAATGTCCTTCTTATGATCTAGAAGAAGCGACCAGACAAGATAAATTTCTTACAGATAGTAACAAAGAGCCTTTTTAACAAGGCGTTTTATCACAAAAGTGGTAGGCTGAATAGGGATAGGAAAATATTAATTGCTTGTAATCTAAATTCATTCAGATTTGCTACTGCTTTAAAACTTGCGGCCTTATTTTTGATTGTTTTCCTTGGTCTAAGAAGGAAATCAGAATTTCAAAAGCAGCTTCTTCTTTCAATTTATCCTTTGTTGATTTGTCTGCAGTTAAAGATGGTCGCTTTTCTGTGATTCACAGTGTCCCATGAAATCTCAAATACATTCAAAAGAGCGTAGGTGTATCAACTTGCTTTTTGATTTCACAATGAACTAAGCCAATCAATTCTTTTAATCTTGAATTCAACGATCTGCAAACAAACGCGCAACTCAGATAAACCCTGCCTGTAACTATACTGTACATTTTCCACTTGGGACCTACAGATTGTCCTACTTCCATCTTCACCCTTCCAAGATTCCTGCAACTTCTCTGCATTCAAACCTAATATCATCAAGTTTGATCCTAATACCTGTCCCTGTTCTTTCTTCTTTGATAAGGGGCTTTGATCATAATTCTTTCCCAAGCAACGTGCTAAATGCAGCTTCTGTCAACCGGGCCGATGCTTAAAATCTTGTTTATGCTATGCAAAGTTCTGTCTCGTATTGAAGGAATTATTCAACTGAAACCTACCAAAAGGAGCCCATTTGATGTCTTGTCTTTCTCGTTTATTTCACTTAAAATTCGATTCTTCAAGCGAATCCATCAATAAATTACGCCTTCCTATACCCAGCTAATGACCTCATATGCTTGGCAAGATTGACAGCAAAAACCAACAATACTGCAAACCCAGATATTCATAAGCCCCTTCCCGTCTAGGCCATATTACCAGAAGGAAGTTTAACAATAAGGGGAATCTTGTTAAAAACAATTCGTAGACCGTGGCCTGACGTTAGCTCACGAATATTTGTGCTTTCTGACATGGAATTCGAAATATCGATAAAGCAAAGGAGACAAGACAATGATCCTTCATTATCTTGCATGCTAAGGAGCTACTTTTTTCCAAGGCACCTGCAGGCACAGACACGATTAAGAATCTCCGTCTGGGAGATAAATTGCAGTTTTTCAATCTCACTTCCGTATGCTATTTAGTCACGCACTCGAAAACAACTAAAGATTGCAAAGAAAGAATAACTCAATATTTACGAAAATATTTCGAAAGATATGTAATTTCCGCTTACGCTAAAAGATAATTAGGAAAGCGTAATCAATGTCTACGTAACCATTAGCCAAATTCATGTGAGGAAACGGCATGAATAATAGACTCTGAATGATTTCTTTTCGTGACGTCGTACATGAAATGCTATTGGATAGTAAGGTTATATCTGAATGAGCTGATATTGAAAACATGCTTGATGTTTACGGATATGACAATTTAGACTACGATGCCAAAAATGCTTCCAAAATTCACAACAGGATGGCCTAAGTTGTCGCAAATGAACATGAAAAGTATTCTATGTATTGTGCTATAATTTCTGGGTTAATTTCTGCATTTGTTGTTACGAATTACAAAAGACGCCAGGAGAAGCAAGATATTGTGACTTACCCCCTGGTTTTCACATGAATCTAGACACAACTACAAAATGCTACTTGTTTAATACGTAAAGATGTTACAGACAAAAAAAGAAACAAAATATTTCAAACGTTGCCTAATTATCTCTCCTTGATTTTACGTTATTTTAATCATTTCGTATCAAGATGAGCTGAGTGTCAAAAAATAACTCAAAAATGACACAGCCAGATTCTATCTATATTATTAATCTCGTCGCACGTAATTCCAATGAATATAGCTGTACAAATTTATGTGAGAAATGATAAAAACTGAACAGCCCCTAAAGGACCTTCAGTCTCTCTGCTGACAGAACTGTAGAAGTCTCATAATTCTCTAATTAACAGGGCACAGAAAATTGGAGACAGCTATCTGTTAAATCACTCTCAAAAGGTTTACTAGATGACTGATAGCAGTACTGTAATTCACTATTAATTGAGAGGCTGTAAAAGAAACCGAAGATTGATAGCACACTCTGATTCACACTTTACTGAGAGCCGATTGATAAAGTTACTGTCGCTTATGTACACCGTCACGTGTCTGCAGAATACATGTTGGAACAACGAGCCTTATGTGGGATTGCTGAAAAGCACCAATGTATGAGAGAGTAGTTGAAACAACAAGAGACTTCAGAACCAATTGTTGAATAATGTGTTACAGTAATAGCCAACGTTTAAGAACCTGGATTTTTCAATTTGGCCTAAATGGATTCTTATGTAATTGACACTTAAAGTAAATTTAGGCTACAATGGTTCTTAAAATAGATTCTTATATTTTCATACCAATTTCATCTTAATAAACTAAATATAGCATGAATACCATCTAATAATACAGCCTAAATTCTTTTTTTTGTACCATAGGACAGTGTCTATAGGAAATTCAGTGTAGGTACAGCATCATTTTTTTACAAAATTTAGCAGAACGTGCGCACCAAGATGTTTGCAAAAACAGTATATTCAAGTTAACTGTTAAAGCTCAGCCTACCTGTGTTTCTCAATTACTGCCTGACTTTTGTATCATGTTTTATGTGCTTGCTTCTTGTTAAAAGATATGCCTGTAGTTGGGTATAGTCCTTGCAGATACTTCACAATTATTTGAAAGAGAAATGTCAAGCTACTGAAGTAGCAACCCCGCCGATAAGAAGCTAGCTAAAACTTTTAACTTAAATAAGTTCTTATGCACGGGGGCCTAAACTGAAAATTTTACCCTAGCAGGCTCTTTAAACTCTGGTTCGCATACGTGAGCTATTACTGTAACGGGACTTTGTGAACAGGTATGGCTTGGGATACAGTAAATAATTACAATAGCTTCTCTTCTATATCAGGTAGCTGAAAAGCAGTGGTGTCGTCCTAAATTGTAACAGGAGGGCGGTGTTGTAGGAAATATGTGGGCTACGCCTTAAACCACGCCCGATTTTGCATGTAAGATAATAATTTGCTTGTCAAGCCAGTGTATGTGAAAGTTTTAAAAGAATAAGAAGAGAACTATAAAGTTATGGCATTCTTCATACTTTTCCTTTCTTCTCCTTTGGCAAATGCAGATGTATGAGCTGATCCAGTCGCTGAAGGAGGGTTCAGCCCCCCGAAATCTCTCATAACCTCTAAAAGTGGGGATAAACCCCCCTGAGCCCTCCCTTCACGACACCCCTGCTGAAAAGGTAACTATTATTTCACAGTTGTACTTTAGAAAAGGCTTACAACAGCTATTAAATTAATTGGTTTCTTATCCGTCAATATGTTCTTCAAATTCTCAGATTTGCAGGCTTTGCATTAAATCACCAACGTACAAACTCATATTTTAACTCTGAATTTTAACCCTTTATAAATAAGGGAGCCCACTTCCAGCAATCAAAGATTTCCGCAGAAATTAGTAATATCCGAAAATTCTTGGTTTGGCATCAAAACTCGAACATGTTCAATAACAGTGTACGGAATATCATAGATAATGGAATATGGGGATGTAGTACACCTAAGGTTTGCAAAGGTTGTTGGTAACATGCAAGATCAGGCATGATAATAGAAATTCTCTAGGCAAAGACAAACAACATCTACTATTGGCTTTCCAAGTACAGAAATTAGATTAATAACGCTCGTATGAAGGGATAANGTAGTTGGGTATAGTCCTTGCAGATACTTCACAATTATTTGAAAGAGAAATGTCAAGCTAATGAAGTAGCAACCCCGCCGATAAGAAGCTAGCTAAAACTTTTAACTTAAATAAGTTCTTATGCACGGGGGCCTAAACTGAAAATTTTACCCTAGCAGGCTCTTTAAACCCTGGTTCGCATACGTGAGCTATTACTGTAACGGGACTTTGTGAACAGGTATGGCTGGGATACAGTAAATAATTACAATAGCTTCTCTTCTATATCAGGTAGCTGAAAAGCAGTGGTGTCGTCCTAAATTGTAACAGGAGGGCGGTGTTGTAGGAAATATGTGGGCCACGCCTTAAACCACGCCCGATTTTGCATGTAAGATAATAATTTGCTTGTCAAACCAGTG
This sequence comes from Cassiopea xamachana, assembly GCA_900291935.2. Lineage (NCBI taxonomy): Eukaryota > Metazoa > Cnidaria > Scyphozoa > Rhizostomeae > Cassiopeidae > Cassiopea > Cassiopea xamachana. Next base: position 16,580,228 of record OLMO02000286.1, on the reverse strand, counting down.
TATGTGAAAGTTTTAAAAGAATAAGAAGAGAACTATAAAGTTATGGCATTCTTCATACTTTTCCTTTCTTCTCCTTTGGCAAATGCAGATGTATGAGCTGATCCAGTCGCTGAAGGAGGGTTCAGCCCCCCGAAATCTCTCATAACTTCTTAAAGTGGCAATAAACCCCCTGAGCCCTCCCTCCACGACACCCCTGCTGAAAAGGTAACTGTTATTTCACAGTTGTACTTTGGAAAAGGCTTACAACAGCTATTAAATTAATTGTTTTCTTATCCGTCAATATGTTCTTCAAATTCTCAGATTTGCAGGCTTTGCATTAAATCACCAACGTACAAACTCATATTTTAACTCTGAATTTTAACCCTTTATAAATAAGGGAGCCCACTTCCAGCAATCAAAGATTTCCGCAGAAATTAGTAATATCCAAAAATTCTTGGTTTGGCATCAAAACTCGAACATGTTCAATAACAGTGAACGGAATATCATAGATAATGGAATATGGGGATGTAGTACACCTAAGGTTTGCAAAGGTTGTTGGTAACATGCAAGATCAGGCATGATAATATAAATTCTCTAGGCAAAGACAAACAACATCTACTATTGGCTTTCCAAGTACAGAAATTAGATTAATAACGCTCGTATGAAGGGATAANATAGTAGCTTCCAATTAATAATATCAGTAAAAAAATCTCTTCTGCTTGGCCACAGGATTTTATCTTGAATCTTCAATTCTATCATGTTGCACAGACATTGCCTTCGGCTTTGATTGCAGACTTTTGTGGGAAGAGATTTTTGCAAAGCTTAATTAGCAACTTATCATTTAGACAAAAATCCAAACAAGGAAAAAGAGCCTACAGGGAAGAGAGAAACAAGAAGCTGCCACTGATCTCTTCAGCATGAAATACTTTTGCTTTTACGACCTTAAGCTTAATGTCCAAAATTATGAAACAGTATAGCTCATACCAAAAATCACTAGAAAAGCAAAACTGATTACCAGGCTCTAAATCAAACCCATGAAAGCTCACTCTTTGATGGATCATGTCCCTGACAAAGGTCTTACTAGACTAATTTAGCAGACAATGCAAGTTAACTTTGAGTTGGTGAAATTTGGTCCAAACTATATGAAAGGCAAGCTATTTCAAAGTCATCAATGTGACTCTGAATGGCCATTTAATGCAGAAAATGGCAAAATTTTTATCTTAATTCAAGTCATGAAGAGAGTAGGTTAGGTATCTTTGTAAGGTACTTGTCAGCTTCTGTGTGATGAGGATGCAATCGTTGCCTTTCCAATATGGAACAGGGCAGAAGCAATAGATGTGGTTATCCATGATTCATTGGGGCAAAAAAGCCTATGCAAACAAGTGCAAACCAAGGCTAAAGCAGATGGATTTGAAATGTGTACACTGAAGTGGATAGTGCAGATGAATAACTTGAATGAGTCAGCTGCTGTTGAATCACCGATACTCCTGGCTAATCAGGCCTCTTATCACGTTCTCAAATGACCAACCAGATGAATAGACCCCAACACTGGTTACATACTAGTTCTTGCTATTGAACGCTGTTTTCTAAGGAAAACCATTTTTCTTGTCTTCAGTATTCTTTTCTCTGTCGCTGATGCCTTGAAATACTATGTGTTGAGCATAAAATGGAAAGAAGTTTATCCATTCTATTGGCAACCACCCAGTCAGGGTTTTTTTAACGTGCAGTTCGACNCACAAAACGTGCAATTCAAAAAATTTTTGTGGATCAAACGAAAAACATGTGGATTGCACAAGCTTATCATTTAGTGGCCCAAGGGTATAAGAAAGTAAATAATGGTAAAAATGGTAGATTTAGGTATGAAATGATAATAGAAATGCAACCATAAATGGAATTGTTAAAAGTTGCAACATTTATCTAGCCAAAAGCAAGCAATTCAATTCTACCTGCAACCAAAAGAACACAGCGTCAATGATTTTTTGTGTAGTTCTAAATTTTTCTTAAAAAGAACCCTGCACCCAATATTAACCTCTTGCATCATCTCTTGATGTCTTCTTTAAAAATCCATCCTGTATAGCTGATCTAAACTGAAATGCTTTCCCAAAAAACACAGTATACTTTGTGTGCTGAGTTTCTTATGACTTTAAAGATATACTGGCGCAGGAAAAGAAGCAGAAGGCATATAGACCACACACAGCCAGGAAGGCCACCCATCACTGTAAGAAGGAGAGGTGTTAAATACTTAATAAAATAAAGATCGGCGAGTTTGTCGGTTTTCCATCACAATATTTAGGCTCGTGGGTTGTGGCTGAGTTGATGAAATGATTAGTATTAGGGACACTATACTAGAATTTGTTTGCCTAACTTTGAATAGTTTTGCTGGTGTAAGCAAACAATGTTGCAGGGGCTTGAAAGACGCTGCAGAATAAATTTGGAAATAGAACTTGCTTTATTTCTGTAGTCTCTTTAGGCAAGACGATGAGTGACGAAATAGTCAAGTAGGCTGAAATAATGCACCAGTCAAAATGAATCCCCAACCCCCCCACTATGGGGCATGTGGGGCATTGATGGGGATTGGTTGCCCTTTTATCTGCTTGTTGTGTCCGTACTATGTGGCGGATTGGAACATTTTGGCATCTCGACTAAGCAATGTGTGGCTCTAGGTGGGGATTCAGAGTATGAAGTCCAAGATGTCGACCATAGTTGTTGCCATGACTTCAAAATGTCCCCAGAGGGTGGGGCATTTGTCCCCATATAGTGGGGGTATTTGTCTGGTTTTGCTCACATTGCAATACCAATACCCACCTGTGTCCCGAAGTGGGGGTAGGGGTGGGGATTCATCTCGATTAGTGCATAAGTAGAGGAGCAAGAGGAAATGCTGATTAAAAGGATGATAATGATGATGATGATGATGATGATGATGATGATGATGATGATGATGATGATGATGATGATGATGATGATGATGATGATGATGATGATGGAATGATGATGATGATGATGATGGAATGATGATGATGATGATAATGATGATGATGATGATGATGACAGTCCTTAAGTTGATTGTGATTTATGTCGCAGAGATTCAGAATTATGGCAGATGTTGATGAACTTTGGCAAACTATCCAACCAGGCCCCTTCAGTGAAAAGCAGATTCAATGGCTCACACTACAGCTCTGCCTAGCAACTGTTGGGGTAACAAAGTGGATTGAGAGTAGCCGAATCGATCACCTTTTTTAGCAAATGACAGGCAAAAACTGCCCATCTTTTCGGTCAGTCTTAGGCTCCCCTCGGGGGCGAAATGGGAAGACAACATGATGATGATGATGATGATGATGCTGTTCATGATGATGATGATGAAAATGATGGTGATGATGATAGAGATGGTTGATGGTGATGATGATGTTGATGATTCTAGATGATGATGTGATAGTTAATCAACTTTCTCTTTCTTTTTCCTTTCAGTCACTCTCATCCATCACACAGTTTAATTTTGCAATTCTTCGTCACGCCAACCTACTACTTGATGTATCAAAGTGTCTTCAGGCTATATTCTTGCCTTTCTGTCTGTTGTCTGTCACACAGTCCATCTGATTCTGGCTCTGATTCTGATTCTATCATTATGGCATCCCGACGCATAGATCACATTTCTATTCAAGAATCAGATCACCTTATCATACAACTGATATGGTTAAAAGTGGAAAGCCAAAACACTTCAATAGAAAATGGTGTTGATGTTTACATTCTGTTACAAATATCACGTTCTTGACTTTTTTAAGCTTGCAACCTTGTGCCTATTGAACGTGACCTCTATTAACATATTTATGTCCAGCTTCTAGATCGGGTTTCTTAATAGAATGAATCTTCACGAAAGCTTGCAAGTCCTAAATCAGAATCTAACTTTGTTTTAATACATCATGATTTCCAGGCAACGATGGCACGCTCAAACCCAGCAACTTCTTTCATAAGAGAACTTCCTCAGATTATACACCAATNTGGCATGTTATCTTTCAAATGAGTTGATCAAGTCTCTTTGGTTGAACATATGTAGCAGTTGATCAAAAAGTGCTTTAAGAATCCCATACACATGATGTCTCTTTACAGCATCTTTTAATGTTAGTAACATCGTCTCTTCATTCCCTTATCTATCTTGAATACACTCTTGTTCTATAAGAATAACTCTTACCAGAATATCAAGGCTTAGAATCGCTGCAATCTAAGAATAATTCAAAAATAATGCAAGGCTCAAGCTTCACCAAAACTGTTGTATGTTCGAGCCATAAAACTTCTACTAGACTAACTTTGGGCTATCGATACAATATTTGCTATCCTTCTCCACATTTAATTTGCCTTCTGATGAATTAAGATATCAACCAAGAATTGAATATAGTCATTTGATTTTCAGACAAAGTTGCACCTTTGATATTGAAGAATAATTTTAAAATAGTCTAAGGCCCAAAACCAAACAATTTCTGAATATTGAAAAGCAGCAAAAAATTATGTATTTTTATGGATATGTGTGTATTGTTTTGTGCTAATTCTGTTATGACATTTTTGATAAATCGATGCTCTATAGTTCACTATTACTCAGTTCAGAGACCCTTTAACGATGGATGAATGACAATTAATGATAATTAGGTAACACACTTACATTAAAAGGGAAGAAAAACATCTTGCATCTCATTTTGATAGTACGTTTTGCCTAGTCGTCTCGGCTACCATGGGAATGCACACGTAAAATCTCAGTTCTGTCCATATTATCTAAAGTGATCGAATTTCTTAACAAAAATAATTTGCTTTCAAAATTCCAGTTCGAATTTAGACTGTCTACGGAGATAGCAGCGACGATACTGTTAGATGTAATGCAAAGTAGTGTCGATCAAGGCAATCTAGTAGGTGCTGCGTTCATGGATATTAGCAAAGCCTTTAATGACATAAGCCATTCAAACCTACTTCAAAAATTCCCTCAATGTGGAATCAAAGAGAAGGATCTGTCCTGGTTCACGGATTATCTTTTCCACCGCTCAGCAGTTTTACGTTTTGGAAAATCCTCATCGAAGGTATCAGACATACAGAGTGGGGTTCTTCAAGGCTCCATCTTGGGTCCATTGCTATTGATCATATTCTTCAATGATATCACAGATGCGATCGCAGGCGGCAGGATAGTTAAATGTGCCGATGACACTGTGATTTTCGTAGCTGATAGGGATGTGACAGTCGTCAAAACCAAGCTATCAAAAGATTGCAAGACAGAGTGAGTTATTTGATGCTATGTACCGATGTTCTAAGATAATGAAATCTACAGAGTATAAATATCTCGGTATTGAAATTGACAGTACCCTGAATATAAGCACCAATTTTGAGAAATTGTTCAAAAGTGCATCGTCAAGATTGCGATTCCTGGCAAAGATAAGGGATTTCCTTCATCTTACTTCTGCAAAGGCTGTCTATGACGCGGAATTCTGCAACTCAAGTTGGCTATAAATCAAACAAAGAGATTCTCCTCATTTCATGATCGGTATGTGAAAATAATAAACGGAATCTCGAAAAACCCTATGCCAAGTTAGTCAGTAGCCAACGCCAAAAGTATTAGGGCATGTAAACTTGTGCGTAAGTGTTTCGACAATGATATTTGCGACAACTTCCAAGACTATTTTGTGTTAAAGCAGCACAAGACAGAAACAAAGCATGTTGAATGCTTGATAAAGCTTCCCGACTACAAAACAGAATACGCTATGAAGTCTTTCTGTTTCATGGGTGCAAAGACCTACAACAACCTGCCAATTGAGCTCAGAAAAACTGACTCCTTTAAACAATTTGAAGAACTGCTCAAGAAACATCTCTTTTAGAAATCAGTAATATTTGGAACTTGTAGATAGTCATTTCAATTACTGCAAGGTATCATCAAATAGCCATATCATGGGTTTTTCTTTCTTTTTTTCCTTTCAATATAGGACAAATATTGATAATAGCATTTTTTGTTGAAATAACGTACTCTACATTCTTCAACTCACACTAGGTTTCGAGAAAAATATTCAGGCAAACAGTGTAAGGAACGCCACTAAGTACACTCCACTTCTTCAAGACCTGTCCTCTTACTATGATAAAGTTATTTTTATCAATGTCTCCATAGGTGCTCTTGGTGTTATGGGCTCCTCCTGTGATTCCTTTTGTACTCTACTCCAAGGTCTGAATTTTGACAAAGTTACACAGAGAGGAATTATTATGACAACAATTAACATTGCCATTAGGTCTTCATATTGCATCTTTTGCCAAAGAAATATGCCTTGAAACAACCCTGAACTCCTGAACTTCTGAACGTTTACTTCCTTTTCTTACCATTCTACCTTATGGTTATGTTGCATGTCCATTATTATTGTTATCTTTGTTTTGCTATTTCACGTGCTTAGTACAAACTAGCCAATTGTACACTACCAATTATATGCGAGGTGTATAATCATAAGTAACAAATATATGCAAATTAAAGTTTTAAAAAAATTAAGAACTATTTACCAAGTAAAATGACCAAAACCATCACATGCACCACATTTTCTGCATGAGAAACAAGCCGTGAACTGACCTAGAACCCCTCTCTTACTGACACAGCACTGTATAAAATATATATTAATCTTTGTTATTAATACTATCATTTGTAAGCTAGCCAAGTGCAGATTGTTTTTTTAGTGAGATTTGCACTTGTAGTATTTAACGAGATATTATATATGAAGTTAGAAAAAATTATGAAGTTGACTCAACTTGACATTGAATTGAATGCTAAGATTGCAAATGCAATACTAACAAAACAGTTTGAGTAGGTTTAGCACCAACGAGTATGTTTATTCTCAAGGCCAAAATATCCAGTTCTGTCCTTTTGCTCAACATGGTGCAAGGAGTATGGAGCTTCTAGTCAGATAACCACTATTTTCCCAATTATAAAAGTTAATATTGGTTAAGGTGGGTATCAATTTAAGTCTTACTAATCCATGAAAGTGGGAGAGAATCCGGCAAATGCTATTCGTGTCTTCGGTGATAGAAGCCTCGATACCAAGGATGCTATTTACAGCGATCTGCTTTGTATTGTGATTAGCATCGTTTAAATGAAAATGCGACCTCCAAGCTTCAACAATTGAGGTACCTTCGCAAACACTCAGTTAAAGCCTTCCATTTGCTTGATCACTTTATTATAGGACTAGCTGTGTAAACTATGTCACGACCAATAAAAGCTAAATATAGTCAAGGTGATATTAGAATTTCTGCAAATAGAACGCTCTTGGGAAAATGCGGTACGTTCTAATCGTTCGTAAAAACTTTGCCCTGACC
>OLMO02000286.1:16544253-16568800 GCA_900291935.2 Cassiopea xamachana | reverse complement strand
TTAAGAACTCAAATGCATTAGCTAGACAATCAACGTCGCACTTTAGCGCAAAAGGTTTTTCTATTAGCAGAATTCGATTTCAATATTCATTCGGCTTTGTGATCATATCCTAAGCACTTTCTGATGAAAGGAGGCCGCCAAACGGTCTAACAATCCCGATGCTCAATCCGTAGGGGGAAGTGACCACTAAGTAGATTTCAATTTCTTGTCTGCTCTGATGAGTCTGAAACCAGAAAAAAACGTGTACACTGAAAGTATTTTAAACCACTGCATTCGAATCTCACGAATTTTCTGCGAAAAGTAAAAAATTTAGTCCATCTATAACAATTCCCATTGCCTCTAATGGTATATAAGCACTTTTTTTACTTAAGGAATAGGCTCAGAATCCCTGAAATGTAAATATAATGCGAGGCTCAAGCTTCTTTAAGACGTCTGTGTATTAAAGTTAAAATACTAACTTTAGCTTAGCTTTTGCACTATCATTGCAATACTTGCTATTCTGTTCCCCTTCTGTTATGCTTTATGATGAAGTAAGACTTAAACAAAGATCTGAATATATACCTTTGATTTTCAGGCAAAGTTACCCCTTTACTGTTAAAGAAAAATGTTAGAATATTCTAAAGCTCAAGGCCAGAAAAATTCAAGGCTACTGAGGATCTGCAAAAATTAGGTGTTCTTATAAATAGTGTATCTGATTGCACTTCAGTAATGGCCAGACGCGTAAATTAAGGTATTGTCCTGTTCTCAGAGACTTGATTTCAAAGGCCTCACGCTAATCAAATTAGTATTCATTCAGACCCCTAGCAATCAAGATCTTCCCCAGAGGGTAAGAGCTGGCTTACAAGATTGCATCTCATTTACAATAAATGGCGGTCATCTGATTGCAAAGGGCGTATGATACAATGGATTTTTAGGAAAAAGTTATTTATCATAGGACTCAGACATGAAACACGATGATTCTAGAAAGTTAGAAGCTCCACTTTCAGTGGAAAGGTCGAATAAAAAATGCATGGTTTTGCTGTTGGCAGCTGTTTACAGAGCAGACATAGAATAAGTAAAGTGCCTGCAGAAGTATGACTTTCACAATAATCACCAGCTTCTTGATTAGAAAAAGTTCTAATGAATGACCTGATGAAAATAGGCCAATCAAGACAAGAAAATCTCTTGTACCATTTATCAGCTGAAAATCACTAAAAGATGACATTAATCAGTTAAAACTGTCATAAATATATGATTACATTATCAAAAGCCTTTTCAAATATCAGTCTAATGTATTTAAGTATAATTTAATATGCTATAATTTACTGTCATGTTTAATGTTATCTTTTTCTGCATTATATTGTGGTTTTTGCCTTGTGTCATATTGCCAGCCTTTGATGCAAGTTACTCGTAGCAAGCAAGGTTATTTTGAGTATTGGGAAAGCCTTATGAGCAAGGAACTGCAGCTTAATGCTTTGGAACACATTCAGCTACACAGAACCACGGCACGCTTTTGTAATGACACAGCCTGAGGGAAAGTCAAACCTTGTAATCTTCTTATCAAACTCAGCCTCAATACCTTCAAGCCTCTTAAATCAAATTAGATTCAGCCCCTAAAATCAACTTAGTCCCACATGATCGCATTAGGAGAACAATAACATACGCATGCGCAGCACACTGCATTACATCAGCGTTGGAAGCTGAGCTTAAGAATTTAATTTCAGGGCGGATATAGAGATAAGGACGTTGGATAGTGTATAGAACACTTACAGATAGCTAAAACCGATAGGTATGACCTGAAATCCAGAACGGAGTAAGCGGGTCCTGGAAGTGGGGAAATTGATACGACCGAGTGCATAATAGATGGAGCACCTTACTTTGGGGGTGCAGAACATACGAAATCCTTTTGTTTCTTAATTGTACGTAGAAGTTCTGTGTTCTGTTACGACTCCGAATAAATTGATGAGATTAAAGTTTGGGCTATACCAAACGAGATATTTACCTGTTGTTATTCCTTCTTTTCACTATGTACCGAGTTGCACTGAGAACAGTGATGACATAATGATGAAACAAATCGATGGATCCACGTTCCATTCCATGACGATCTCGTTGTCAAAGTTTTTGCTTGGCATGGTTGTAAAGATGTACCTTGGATCTCATTTGAATAAAGGATAATCTAAGACAAACTAGAAGATCTTATACAATGTTCGTGGTCGACCTGATATACGTAAAAGATTAGTTATCTAAGTTTGCTACTCACTTCAAGGTCCTTATGCAGATGTCGTAATACCTGAGCAATTACTAAGAGAGGAAGAACGTGCGATCATTTTCTGTATGAATAAGCGAGTATAATGAATTTTTGAGTGGCAATCACTTCACAATATATCGGCTGAATGTATTTTAATGAGCCATTTTTCTCGCTTTTAAGACTGTTATTTACTATGTTCCTCTCATAATATCTATTAATTTGTAATCTATAACACTTCCTCGTTACTAGACATTTATGTGTGATTCTTGTGTCATCTGACTCCACTGCTAGAAAGTGCTTCTTTTATTCANAAAATTTCACATAGAACTATCTTTTTTGCCCTTTTCCATTTCATGTTTAAATACAGTTTTTAAACACTCTTCAGGCGTTCTAAGTACATTCAGAGGAGATCTATGTCCCTCTGTATTTTCCAAAACTAGCAGACAAAACAACAGAATGGTGAATGAGACCTAAAACATATGCATCGGGTGTACAAAACAAATGATCCGGAGTAAATATATTGATAGTAGGAATTAAATCAGGTTTGAGGGCATTTTTTCTTCAAGTTCCTCGAAGAGTTCTCCCATTAGTGCCTTTCAAACTGCTATTGCAACATTAGGGATAGTATGGTGGGTAAAGTGCTTGTCTATTGTGCAGGAGGTTGGTGGTCTGAAACACATTCGAGCCTTTGCTGAAATCAGGGCCTATTTCAGAGTGGTCTTGCCATACTTTACGGTCTTTCAAATCGAGAGTGTCATCTTGGAAATTTTAGCGTGTTCAACTTTCTCATTTTCATATGATTTTTATTTTGCAGAAGTCTTTTTCCGTCTTTGTCTGTGTATGTTACATGTAAAGTTCGAGAGCAGTACAACATGTGCTTCAATGTGTCATCAATCAGCGAAAGTTCCACATGAATTTCTAGATTGTTTGAAGAGTATATTCCTTCAAAATGCTCATGTAGAGTGTATTAAAGCTCAATCATAGCATAGTGTCGTCTTGGAAAACTTTCTCAAAATAGGCCTTAATCTAAATGCTTGCTCATTGCCATAAAAGCAGTGCCTGCGTACCTGGTAGTATCACTTTAGAGACAAAAGGGAGTGAGGAAAGGAATCAGCCATCCTACCAAACCTGCTATTGGTTCAGGATAAGTGTCTAATCTATCAGGCACTCCCCTAAATACGAAAACATACTGACGCTACCTTTACCTAAACTTTTAGCAACCATAGCATCAATAAACACTACTCTAGGAAAGGCTGATTTTAAAGCCCCACATATTGATTTCAAAATATGTTTCCACGCATTCTCACATAAAATTGAGTTGAAGGCAAGGAGATTTATCAAGTAGTACCAGCCAAGGTTGAAGTGGTTTGCGGTGCAGTTGTAATCTTCCAGCATGCCCAGAAACATGTAATATTAGGTAGCATATGGTCGCAGTACTAGTCCCAAACCAATTTTGGTATAATATAATATTTGCGTAATTATATTTATCAAGCTGAGACTTTAACAGTCTTGTATATCAAAGGAAGCTTCCTTCTTCCGTATCAAAATTGATTCAAAGATTTTGATCATCGTAAGCCTTTGACACGATCAATTAAATAAACCATGAAGTCGTTCAGCATCTAACTACAACCAAGATATGATTTCAGAAGCGTCTATAGAATTACTCTAGCAAACACACCGCAAAAGGTAGCCAAGTATCACAAAATTTGTGCGTCGCATCAAGAGGATTTTTGTTATATTCCTTTATGAATTTGCTTAAGTACCGTGGCAAGAGACTCAATGTTGAGACTAATGTTTCATTAAGACGTGTATTTATAAGACTTAGACTGGCTAAATCCTAGGCCAAAGATAACGAAACAGTTATGAAAATAAGCAGCTTGTTTATCAGCGTCATAGCAAACAATATCACATTTGAATAAAGAGAGTGACGTAGAGGATTCAGGTGTGCAAGTCAGATCTTGAGCTTCCACGCATCTTCACGTAATTCTTCCTAGCTGTTTATTTCATTGCCTTTTTCCACCACTCAACGTATGAGCACATCCCAAATATGATGCAACATTTAACAACAATGTGAATTGAACAACGCAAAGCTCCACCAATGTCATTGAGAGTCGATCGTTAATGTTTTGCTGAGGATCATTTCCTTAAGCTGGGCTTGCAATTCGTACCTGCCAATGAAGCTTCATTTCAAAAGGTGTGCTAGAAGTCTTACCATACTAATCAGGGAAGTCATTAGGAATTTTCCAACAACGAGGTCATTTTCAGAAGCAGTAAGTTCCCCTATAGGTCTGAAAATGTCCTCAGTTAGATCTAGCGTTCCCCTGATGGATAGCCTGTAGTCTTCTACACTCCTCTGGTGATACACCTGGTCTCTCTTCCCAACTACACTCTTTTTTTTATAAGAATACCTAATTTTTTTCTGAGCCTCAATATTCTTAAAAATTCTCGGTTTTGAGCCTCAGATTATTCTTAAATTATTCTTAAATTGTTCTTGCTCAACACAAGGTGTAAATTCGCCTTAAGATCAAAGAAACATATTAAATCATTTTTGATGTGTTGATTCTTGATAAATTTCAACGAGAACAAACAGAACAAGTCAAAATACGGTTTTAGTCCAAAAGCATTATTTCAACTCCATCAATATCATCAATGCCAATGTAGTTCTCGCTTTCATCTGAATACGTAACTCTATCTTTGGCAAGAGTTTTATTGAAGTACTCGATTTGTCCCATGAACCATCCATTCTCGTATAAAGCTTTGATTCGATTAACAAAATATTTTAGTTTTGATGAAGGTTGAGCCTGGCAACATTCTTAAATCATTCTTAAATTTTAGCAATTTTGAGCCTCAATATTCTTATAGACTTTATTCTTATAAAAAAAAAGAGTGTACTGCACTACAAAGCTTACATAGACGACATTGTGAGCTTACAATGCTGTACTACATCAAATGTTTACGAGAATTCGATTATGCTCATACTTACGATCCTACAGCATTGTTTCATCTTCATTGAAAGCAAACCTTCCATGGTTCTGAAATATCTATAGCTTACTCAAGTGTAAACATCTATTGGAAGAAACACTTTTTGGGTTTGGCGTCGTAATTCTATCACTCCATAGAAACCAGCAGACAGCTTAAAAATATACAATCACCCAATATTTAAACACAATTTTGATTGGAGCCTAATTGCTATGATATTCCACAAATAAAATTAAATTCTTGAATTCTTATGAAAGGAGCGTAGACACAACCTCTGCAACCAGTCTACTCTATCACGATGAGACAAGCCAACCTCATGTTTCAGGGTTGGAGCAAAGAATTAGGCTAACTTTTTCAGCTATAGAGGTATCTAAATCTCAATCAGTAGAAACGTTGCTAAAGTGTTTTTCAACCTTGGATGTGAAATGTATTGGGACTGAAAGAAGCTGTTGTAAAAACGAACTAAATGTAGGAGAGTCTCAACGGCAATATATTGCCCTACAGCAAAACAAGAGCCTAACTATGCCTAATTATGCCTAATTATGCTTAGTTATGCCTAATTAGCATAATTGATGTACAAGGCACCACTGGGTAAGGCATCAACCTTAGTAAACCTACGAACCTGCACCTAGTTAAAATGATGCAAAGTTTCTTGTCGCTTCTTCTTTTGTCTAGGTCAAATTGAACTCTCAGAAAGTTTGGAATTGAAGTCTCTCCGACTAGTCGTGTTAAACAAAAATAAACTTTGAAGCAGCGAAAGCAGACTTCTAGACAGCTGTCTGCAGAGTACTGTTTGTGTACGAAAAAAGCAGATTAGCATCCTAAGGGAAGATTGACAAAGTGCATGCGGCTGAAGTCGGAAACAGCTAGAGGAGCCATCTTGAAACAAAGCATGTCTGCACTGATGCTTGTACACGAAGTCAAACCGTAGTGACTTATAAGAGCGGCCTAAATCCGGAAATCCTCTGTAAGCTATCCTGCAATTCTTGAAGACTAGCCTAATGTAAGCAAACTCTGATCCAGTATGATTTAGGTAAAGAACGTGAAAGCTCTGGAGTTGCAAATAGGCGCCATTATTAAATGCAAAATTCTGCGACGCTGTAAATGGACGGGATGGGAGGAATTGATGGACTTATGTCTGCCACAGCTTTTAGTGAACAAGGCATTATTGAGTTTTACATTTGCAATTAAATGAGACAGGACCTCACTATGAATCTCCCGGCTATTCATTCAGCCTTTCAATAGCTACAAATGAGGCTTAGATCCTTTATGTATAAAAATTTAAATGAATTCAAATGTATCTGACATTTGCTGCTTCGTAATATCTCTTCAAAACTCACCAAATGATAAGAATAGGAGATGATGACTTCTTTCATTCGTTAATGAATTTCAGCAGGGATAAGATCTTCCCAAATACAAACAATAGTAGGGAAATGGTCTAAGGCTCATATGTCAGGGACACCGAAGCATATTTTTAGTGAGAGGGCTGGGGACAAATGGCCAGTTCCTATTTGGACGAGGAACTAGGGGTCAGGGGTGGAGCCTCTTCAAATTTTTCATCTACACCCATAGATTGCAAGAAAACCATCTTTTAGATGTCAAAATACATTGTATTTTAGATATGATAGGCTGTTTAATATTTAGATATGATGACCTAATACACTGCAGTCCCCCATATCTCCCCCCGGTGTGCTTGTATTCACTGAAATTTAAGTATGCTTCAAGAATATATATTTTTGTTTTACAAGAGGGTTTATCTTGGCCCAGTTCTGAAACTGTGTTTACTTTTTACTTTTTACTAAAACTTTCCTAACTCTTTCTTAGCAACAGTTCTTGAGTTCCAAAGTATTGCACATAATATACATTAGAGGAAAGTGAAAAGCTCCATGTGCACCTAATACAGTATTCATAACATTTTTACACAGATAATTTGCATTGTAAGTACTTATAAACTTATACACTTTCTTAGGTCTCAAAAATCCAGCACTGAACTTTCTTAATTTGTTGAGCAGTCGAGTACTACTTTCTTAAAAACCATTTTGTAGTAAATAGACAAAGTGTATTGCATGCCCCACCGGAGTGATGGCGCAGTGGTATAGCGTCTGCCTCACAACCGGTAGGTCGTAGGTTCGAGCCCCGGCCGAGTCATACCAAAGATTTTAACAATGGTACTCACTGCCATCTCGCCTGGCACACGACATGTAAGAATGGAGTGGGAAAGCTAAACCCGCGGAGCCACCAGTAGACCAGCCCTCCGCTGTAGCTTTCACTGCATTCGCAGACGCATGGCCTAGGGCTATAGAAACGGAGATAGGCGCCTCCCTATGCGCTATTGGGCGCGGGAAAGGACTTTGGCTTTTTGACTTGAATGCATGCCCCCAGGTTCTTCAAATTCTTGATCTTTTGACGATTTGCACTCTTTCTAAATTACGTTTTACAACGCCGACAGCATTTTCATTGCTTTGTTCTGTTCTTCTCATATTTTCATGAAAAGATAGCACATCATCAAAGATTTGAATTTTCACCTTCAGTTTTCAGGCGAATTTTCATCTTTTCGCCCAAGAACATACGAATAATTTGAGGATGTAAAGAAACAATTTTAAGACTATCAAAGCTCATCGAAAAACCAGGAATTCTCATAGAAAAGTGTGTAATACAGTGAGTTTGGCAAAAATCTGGTCAACTGTAACCTTTTCTCAAAATTTGTCTCAAGATCAGGACCTCACATCGGAAATCCGATGATCAGTGGTAAATTTTTCATTAACGGCTAAAATTTGAGTTTTTTTATTTTTGAGGATGCTATGGTCTATATGCAATGGATGGAACACATGCAGGCAGTGGCGTGGCCACGTGAGCATGGGGTGTAAATGCCCCAACTTCTTCCCAAGATGGTGCTCGGACTTTCTTTAAAATCGATGAAAAAATAGTTGAGGGGAAGGTAGTAGTAAATTTTCAGAGAAAAAGAGGGCGTGACCAAAATGTTCACTTTCATCGCTCTGGTCACGCCCTTGCATGCAGGAAAGGAGGAAATAAAGAATTCTACATCTTAGCAACTAGAAATGCAGCTTATAGTCAATGGACAGGATTATTTTAAGAAACTAAGTGTTGCTGCAATCGAGATGAATAATGGTTAATATAGGACCATTTAGGTGATTGGTCTTTACCCCCGGTAGCTAAAGAAACATTGACTGCTCCTTTGGTCAGCGGAGTAGTAATGGAAAAAACAAAAGATAAGCAACAGTTATAGATTGTAACAGCGTCAAATCTGTGTTATTAAACAGTCTCTCGCTTGACTAATTGCAAATACGGAGGCTTAAACCTTAATGTAATAAAGCCGGGCGATTGAAATGAATTTCGGTTGAAGAGGATTACACGGTGTTGTACGCAATTTCATAATATACCCTCTAGAAACCGCAATGGTAGAAACAAAATTACTATCGAGAGAATCGTATGATAAGTGACGAGATTATGGATGTTCTAAAGCGATCTGCCTTTGTCTTGGAGAATGCATAACGGTCTGCACTCATGCGAAAGGTTTAGAATGGTTTTCAGATCGCTCTGTTGAATTAGGAGATAAAATCGACGGTTTAAGGAGATCGAAGCCTTTCACCATCGCTGATGCGTTTCGCGCTTAGCCAAAGTAAGGTCAGAATGAAATTCTAATCTCCTCTTCAAATGAGACGGCAGAAAAAGAAACCAAATCCCAAATGGTTGACTTGTAGGACTCCTTAAAAGCTTCACAGTAGAACGATACTAATATTTGTGTTTTCTGTTTAAGGTATACGGTTGCAAAAGTTGATATCAGATTTATCTAATCTGCATTGGGAACCTCATATATTGATAACTATTCATCTTGCATGAGAGATATTTATTGTAATTTGCAGGAAAAGCCCATGCAAATCTTAGAAGATAGTTTAAATTACCAGCATTGGTAATAAACAAGAGATTTACCCAACAAAATGAAGAGATAATACTACAGAATCCCACTAACTGCTTAACTTTTCCCAAATGAAATCTTCTGTAGCAAGCATTCTTGTTGAACAGTTTCTTGACAATTCAGAATTGGAAAGCAAAGTACCTCAAGAAACATGTCAAACGTAGTCTTCCAATTGCAACTGAACATGATGATATTCTGATAAGGGACTGGATATCGTGCCCTTTTTAAAGCATGTGCTAGAAACACCTCCAAGAAAGTGTATCACATGTTCTTGCATTTCGATCCTAGCAATAAGAATGTAATGAGGAAGTAGGAGGGTAATGTAGAGATACAGAATTAATGGAAGTTTGCTAGCTCAATCTTGCATTGATTACTATGTTCTTTGGTTTAATTTCTAACTACAACGTTCTCATTAGCAGCAGTCTATATCGGTTCATACTATATTGCGCCATATATGATAAGCTAATAAGGTATCGTATCACATAATAAGCTGTTGTGTTTTCAATACATGATTTTTAATACATAATGCATAATACATTCAATACACAAACAGCTTTATATATAATTTTCGAACCGTGGCTTGAAGCAATGACTAATTACATACATAAATCTGGTGAGCTGATTGCGAGAAAGTCCAGTCAATCGCTGAATGAAGTAGAGGGTCAAACAGCAGTTCAAAGAGGTTGAGGATCAATCGTCAATAGCAACTTGCATCTTTCGTACAGTTTATCCAAATTAATCACTAAAGCACTTGATTGTCCCACAATCACACCGAAGAAAATGTCTTTCGTATTGCACTTATCTTGGCAGCAAATTAAATAAAAGCCGTTAGCTTCAATTGAAGAGAACAAACCGTGGTTTGAATGTAATATCTAGATGACATAATGCAATACAATCGGTGCCTCGATAACAGACCGATTATATGATAGCCATGGGTGGAGTAGATAAGTATTGTTACGGTGGTTGACCTTGAGCTTACGAAATAACCGTTATGTTTGTGAAAATCAAAGACTATGGAGATAAAATGTGGAGTAAATTTCGTTAGTTTATGACATGGTCATAGAACCTCATCTAAGAAAGCCGTAATATGATATAACTGCTGAAGCTAGTAAGAGCGAAAGAGAATTGAAATACTATGCAGAAGATGAAGGATCTTTTTCTTATCCTCAACAAAAGGCCTTGTAAAAGACATCTGAAAAATAAGCTGTAGGACAATTGCAGGCGTCAATGAAGACCTCTGTCATTTGTTACGTATGCATTGCTCCAAGACGATAAAAATCTTCACAAAAGCACTTTGAGTAGCTTGAAAGAAACCAGGTAGTGTAAGGGAAATTGTGAGGTGGAAAACAGTGCAGAAGAAAGCTGACAAAATGTTTAGGCTTCAATTTTAAACCCATGATAATTTATAGTAAGCCATCAGCTACTATTTGAGGCTGTTACAATATGCAAGGGCCATTCATAGATAATGTCACACTCATTTTGGCACTTTTAGACACTCATTCACCCCCTGTCACACTCTGGCATCAATTCAAAGCTGCCCACCCACCCCCAATGTGTGACGTGCCATCATGAATTTCAGTAGGATATCTTTCTGCTTTCGTAATAATGTGGTTATTGTGTCTTTTCTAATGAAAATGGTGAAAATGAAAGAGTGAAATGGCCAAAATGGCATCAAAATAGGATTGCCAAATGGCCAGACTTGCTACTTGGAGGCCAAGTGTGGTAAGCATCGTGTTGTTTAAAGAATGTGACATCACTTTCCAAAAACAACCCATCCACCTTTTTTCATACTTTGTCACAAAAATCAAAAGACCCCCACCCCCATTGTGTCACGTAATATGTGAATGACCTTATATTTTAAGAACTGATGCTGAGAAATGTACCATTTTTAAGAGCAAGCTAAGTTGCTGGTCCAACGTCTTTTAGAATTCTTTTCATCCAGACCGTCAAAGCTAGAGAAAACCTGTTCACTCGTATTTTGCATGAAGTACTTGTTCAAAGAACTTGGTTTATGTGAAGAGATAAAACTTATTTTTCCTTAATAATCCCAAGCTTAATTGCAAAGCACTGTGAAGTTCCAAAAGAAATCCAAGCAACCACGCACAGTCTTTGAATTGTTATTGAAACTGCATCGACTACATCGACAAAAGAGGATATGTGGGAGCCAAAGGCTTGGCTTCAGAGATGAAATACATCAGCTGGATACAGCAGACCAATCGGTGGGAATACAATTATTTTCAAAAAGCTGCCAATTTTTGATTCCCCATAAGGAAAACAGCAAATAAATCTAAAAATGATAGCACTCAGATTGAAATGGTGTTTGGAAATGATGACACTCTACCACCAAAGCTGTTCTATTTTATAACAGACCGTCAAATATGAAGAGAATCAGTCTGAGAAATGCACCTTATGTGTTCTATAAAAAGTTTTGTCCATCTTGTGTGCTTTATGGATATCATTTGAAGCAACGGGTGTTGGAAGCAATTGATAAAAGACAGTTTATTTTAGCATCTGCCAAGGTTCAATGTTTATCTATCTACATAGTTGAAGAAGTTCATCTTGTCTATGTTCCACAAGGCCATTACGTTCCTTAAACCTATCAAATAAGGAAGTAAAATTCTATAAAATATCTTGCAAAAATAAAAAAAACATCAAGTATTGCTTTAAGCGTCGAATTCAGCAACAAGCTAGAAAAATGCTATCTCCCTTGGAATATATAAGATACAAGTGAAAAAACACCAGAAGAGCGGATACAATCCAAAAGACTCATGATAGTTAGTTAGCAAATGAAGGAAAGGAACTTGCATAGTGTATGAATATCAGATTAGTATAGTAATCCTGTGGAAAAGTTGAAGGAAATCAGAGGTACCAGAATCAATAAATTGTCTTTTGGAATACACAGGCTCAGTTCCTCAAATGCAAACAAGACGGATCTATTTGTGCAAACCAGACTCTTCAAAATCCGACTATTTATTACCCCCTTTCATTTCACATTCAATTCAAACAATAGCATAGAAATGAATCCCTAAAATGAGATTTTAAAGAGGATTTATCCGTCTCACGATACTTTCAATCATAACATAGAATACAAGCTATGGAAGAATGAAAAATAGCAATCAGAGTACATAGGTGTTGCCTATCTGCTGTGCAGGGGTCAGCTTTATGCTGCAACAAGATCAATATATCCATTGAGACTAGGGGTCAAAAGCTCACTGTACTGGGAAAACAATTAGAAATCGTGGGCGATAAGAGTAGTGTAATACAGGAATAGGACTTATTATGTTGAAATTCAAAAGGCCTGCTTCAAAATTAGCATCAAGTGCATTCTACTGTAAAAACATCAATTGCTGTTCAAGGTGGTCAAGATTGCACGTCCTCGTGCAGGGACGTGGAAAGTACTTTTGGAGTGGCGGGAGGGTAGAAGAGTGGGAAGCCCCAATTCTGCAATGCACCAGTGGGTTGAAAGCTATAGTTTAGCAGCACTTAGGTTCTAGAGGAACTTTCGCCATGAACCTTACTCACCTCTCACGCAGGTACACGTGAGTGTTTGTGATTCACGTCACACACTGCTTTACTGACAAACATTGCAATGCAGACCAGAAGCTAGGTTTCTCTCGGCTCTCTCAAGTCTTGTGAAAATTATACATTCAAATCTGTAATACAAGTTTTCTTAAAGAAAGGTTTTTTGGTCCAGTACTGAAACTTTCTTAACTTTTTCACGATTCCAGTATCAAAACTATCTTAAGACTCTCTTAGCAACAATATTTGAGTTCCAATGCTATGCGCATGCACATTACTGGAAAGTGAAAAAGCTCCATGTACACTTGAAAGGATGATAAATCTCAGTAAATAGCAGAAGTTCAACTGCTAGAGGGTAGCCAACGTCACATACATGACATTTTGCAAACAGATAAATCGAATTTTAAATACATAGACACTAAAGAACTTTCTACAATCTGAAAAATCCAATATTGAACTTTCTTAACTTCTTGAGGAGTTGAGTACTAGTTTCTTATAAACCATTTTCTTGTAAAAAGAACGTGCACAGAGATGTGCCCTGCTAATTAGAAAACAGCATATGAAGTCATATCTCACTAGCGATAGTAAACATTTCGGAGACAATTCAGGTGTTAGCATCAAAGGGAAAATTTTAATTCCTATTCAAGCAGAATGTCACAATCTTGACATCATACATAAGCAAAACATTGCTGAAACCCCCCAGTCCACTGCCCACTCCCACTCTTCTCGCGACAGCAAAACATGATGCATTATTGTCTTTGCTTGATATTTATGCGAAGATTTAATTCCTCTGCAATACACATGGTGCTAAGTCAAAATGAAAGGGCAATATAATTTGTATCTCAGCTTAAAGGGTCAAACCTGTACGCCACCGAGAGCTCAGTCCACTAACAATGGGATAAGTATCATGAATTGTAAAAGTCTCGTGTGCACAAAAGCTCCAATTACAAACGAAACAGCATGAATAAAGTGGCCTGACCTTTCACGATGATTATACCCATATGATTGCTAATTGTTTGTTTACCTTTCATCAAACAATTACCAGGAAAGGCCTAATTTCCTTTTCATTTTTCTTTCATTGCTCGATACACCTATCCTATTAGTGTTATTGTTAAGGGTCTTTTGGCTAGGTTTACAGATCAACAACAGAGTAAGACACACGCCCTACTTTCAATTTTTCACGGGGAATCAAAACAACTATAAAAGCACTCACCGGCAAATTTTTTCTCTCATTTTAGAATCTCAAAATCCAAAGCTGGAGAAAGAAGCAGAACGCAAACAAGCCAGAGCATTGCAGCACCATTTCAAATGGTTTGTTTTTTTTAAAATAAACTGTTCATCATATTATTATTTATTCGTTCATAGACGAAAGTAATCCTAGAGGTCATTTGCAATTCTGCTCTAAAGAATCGGTATTTCTTATTTACCACCTCATTTGAGAAAGAAGTTTCAAGTTTTGCACAGTAGCGTTGTTGACTTATGGTACTGTCAATTTTTCAAAGTACTTTTACAACTTAACATGTTCTTCTCTGTCAAAAACCCTTCTAAGATCAGGGATGCCTCAACAGGAAAAGAAAGAGGCAAAGTTTATCCACAGGTAACCAAAGATGTGAGTTTGCTGTCACTGTCATTCATAAATCTTTGAGGTGACATTGACTCAATTTAACCACACGGCCATATATAACCACCCCTTTGCTCCTGCGCAGCAAATGTTCTTGCTTGAGCAGATGAAACGGGAACTCTTATCGGCTAGTTTCATCATCACCAAAGCGACAAAAATACAGCTCTTCTTATGCTCTTAACTTTTCCTTATCTCTACGAAGTCTTAACTGTTTGACAAATTACCAACTTTCATTCTCGATGATTTCCCAACCGCCTTTGATTTGCCTTTTCCTGTGCAATTGCATGTAAACCTTGCAAAGCCAATTCTAAAGATGGCAGATTTTAGTTTTGAACACCAACCTGGACTAAATGTTGACAGCAAAGATGCTTCCAGAAAGATAATTGTAACTCCAAACTTATTGCAGAAAATGTCATCTCAGCTGTTATTTTTCTAATAGATGACATTTTCACTCAAAATGATGAACTTAGCCATAAACTACTTAATTTGAAGGCAAATGAAGGAATGAAAAAATTATGATAATTGATAAATCTGTCCATACAAAACCCAAGATGACAAATCACATAATACCAGCAAGGGAAAACAACAAAAGGCATGATAATCCTGTAATATTAAAACGGAAAAGGAAATTAAGCACAGAAATGAGACCTAGGAACATAGACAGCTCATGTCATTTTTTATATTTGTCATTTCTTTAAAGCTGTTATTTCAAATGGAATGAAACAGTAATTAAGACATAATGCTCCTGAACGCATGTGCAAACAGCATTTTTCTTTCTATGATCTGTGACGTAGTAGAATAATTCATAAAACGAGCCGGTGTTTGCTGTTTATTAAATCTTTAATGAGTTATTTGGAAGATGGTGCGCAATTTCTCCTTCAGTAGAATTGAGCGTAGTGGTGCCATTTTAATACAACTAGTAGGCGTATTGACTTTTTTTATAGTAAAACTAGACTGCAGATGTCTCTATATAATAAGGCTTAAATATCATTACTTTGAATCATTTGAAACTGGAGTAATGCAATAAGAGAATTGCACATAAAAACTGAAAGCCAAAATCTGGGTATTTTTAGGGCTTCCTTTCTGTTTTATGGTGATGTTTTGAGTGGATGGATAAGCAGTTAACTGTAAAGATTATGAATCTATGAGAGATGACAGTTCTCAGTATTTCAAAATATCCTTTACATGTTGCTAAAAAAGCGTGGAAGTTCATTGGATTTTTATTGTTAGACACCAGAATTAAAATTATAGAATACGAAAGTGCTACCAAATAATCCGATAGTCCTGTCCTGTCATCCATTGCCATTGCCAATCATTTGGGTGGGAGAAAGCGTCTTACTTGGGGGGAGGGGTGACAGGTGGAAAGCGTCTTGTACTTACTGTTGTTAGAAAATTTCCTAGTGTCCATTGGGCGTTGCAGAAGCGTGGGATGTTCATGGAATGAAGGTGAGCAGGTGGAATGGTGAACAGTTTGAAAATAATTGAGATACCAGGAAGGATAAAATGCCCAAAGACGATAAACACCTCAAAACACTTAAGTCTAGTGTTTATAGCGTTGTTTTTTGGACCATTGTAAGGCAATTTTGTTCATGTGGGGACTTTTCTGCGTTGGAGCGGACGGGAGTTGTCGTAATCCCCCGCATAAAATTCCATTAATTTAGTACGGCGATCACTAAAATCAGTGGTCACAAACATGAAGGCTTTAACATAAAGTGATAGCTTTGAATAAAAAGTCGAGGGGTAACATAGCCAGTATTTCCTTACAGACTGTCATGCACGAAAACTTTGATCACATTTATTCCTCCCGATCACAGTCATGAGTCTAAGCTTTGCGGGAAAAGTGAATGTTGTTTGCATTGGCCAAAGCAGGATGAGATCAGTAGTTTTTTAGTCAATGAAATAAATGCAAAGTGATAAAAGTGGAACAACAAAACAGGGAAAGCGGTCACTTCTAACTCCTTTTACTACCTACCATTAATCAAATTGTCATTAAAGTTGATCATACCGGATATGAGTTTGCACAGACACATTCAAGTAGGAGATATTCCAACATGCAAACTAGAGGGAAAATTCCCCCAAAAGACCCTAAGATTACCCCACTAACTCAGCCTTGCTCCCCACTAGCAAATGCCTTTTTCTTGGCAGCATTGATTTCAGCCAAATTGAACGATAGCATTGTACCGTAGGAGCTTAACATTTGTCTAGAGCCTCTCACCACTCCAAAATGTGCTCATCGCACACCATAAAGTAACAATGATGGCTTCTATAGAGTTTCACTCCCCACAATACAGGCCCTCTTATCCCTAAAATAAACAGTGCAAAGATAATTAGCAGTGGTGGAATGAACTGGGTAATTCTGAGTTTAATTTCAAATCCTATTCGTGAGCAAACTTAATTTAATACAAATTCATAATCAGAAGGCCACTTAATTTAACAATTTATTAGAAGTATGGGATAAGCAAACAAAAGGAAGGCAGCACGGAATATGCTTCACTAACCAGAATTGACCTATCCCCTACTGCACGCAATTTGTGATAGGGCCATGCAGAGATCTCGTTATGCTGATGGTATTAGGGATGCTTTGTCAGCTATCGATTTGCGATTAGGCCAAATATTAACATGTGGTTGTTAAGCTGCAAAGAATTTACCCAACGGTCACGTACAAATGCAGGTCACGTACGTACACACGTAGGATTATATGCAAATGAAGCTATTGCAGTTGCATCACAACTGTGATTTATCTGCCACGAAGGAGAAAAGTTATCTCTGAATTCGCCTTCGTGCAAATTTTGACTACGTTTAGTAATTAGGATGTTTGAGGAAATGGTGAAAAATTTCACTACGTTTGAACAGGCCGTATATGTACTGTATAAAAGCATTATGCTGCATTGTGTGCTCATGATGCGACTTCAGTAGTCAAAAGAAGCGTTTTTCATTAAGTTTCAAGATTTTTCTTAAGATCTGCATGCTTAAGTCTTCACCAACAAAACGGTGTGACTAGAGATTGGGTATATCAGAAGAACTTCATCCAAAAGATCATCTTTTAATGTTTTATCATAATTAAATTTTTTGAAGTCAACATCAACTTCCCAATCCAATCCTAAACTTCAAACAAACATATAGTCGATGTAGAAAAACTACATTTCATTTCCTTAATTCCATGAAAATATAAGTCCATAAATACCAGTGACATCCTCCGTATTTAGAGTTAACAAGCAAAATTATCATGCTAGCAGGTGACTGTAATGTGTGTTGGCGTTGAGGTATGCATTATTTGTATGTCGATGACCTAATAAAAAGGTGATTGGCTGGACTTTCCATTAAAAAGAACGCCATTGGCACACAGGGATTACAGTCATCTGCTGAAATGAGTCAAGCGCTCACAAATTCTTCCAAACCATCGATAAAAAAGATGATGCTTAAACGACGACATGTGTAGTACTAAATAGAGCCAGGGAAACTTGGTTGTGGGTAGTAAATGGGACTAACATTGACACGCCAACCGGATGGGTCCTTAGTTAAGTGCAATTCCATGGTTCTTGTGTGTTTGGCTGTCAGTTAAACGTAAATTTTACGACGCCAGATGTTAATCCGTGTCTGCTAGAGAAAAAGACTACAAAATTGCATTTGAAGTATTGTGCAGTAATGGGATCAAAAGAAAACGACCGCTGATCGTCATATACGGTAGAAAGTACTGCAACCATAAAGACATCATATGGCTTTGAATTCGACTTTGCCAAATTATCTTGTATTGTAGTTTAGCATGTGCAAATGTATTGCAGTCTGGTGCTTTGCATCTGCATCTGGCTTTCTTATATGCTAAGCAGCGATTAAATAATGAGTTGTTTCACTTTAAATTTGTTCAGTTCTCAATGAGAGTGGGTGCTAGTTTTCAGGAAAGCTGGAAGACCAGGGTAGGACAAACCTGCATGAAAAATACGTAGAAAACGTAGGCAGGACAGATAGACAAGAGTTGTAGGCAAGACAAATACGCAGAACAAACAGGCAGGACAAACAAGCAGGACAAATAAGCAAGAATAATAAGCAGGAAAATTAAGCAGGACAAACAGGCAGGACAAACAAGCAGGACCAATAAGCAAGACAGATTGGGAAGGCAATTAATAATGCTATAAGTGTGCAAAGAAATCCGAGTTCTCTGTGGAATATTGGAGAAAAAGGTACGACGAAATAGACAGTTGCTATTGCAGCTTGTGAACTGTAATTTACGAACTACAGAAGACATATTGTTTATCTTATTCAATGGTAAGAAATAAGCATGTAAGATAAATGAATGGTACAAACTGTTGACGTCCTTTATTCCTGGGTGCAGCTGCTTTGCATCTCTTCATTTCAATTATAAACACCTCAAATTTCGTTTCTACCTGTGTGAGAAAGAAAACTCAATTTATGCTATAATAGCATCCAGATATATAGAATAAGGTCATCGATAATATTGAAATGTGGTAAGCAAACACATAAACGATTTATAACGAAGTTAGCGAATGAAATCTTGAATTTCATTGATAAATTTGTATATATACTAAATTTTAGTCTTAAAGTTAAGCACTTATATGCATGATTTTATCCTGAAAGTGCTGATGGAAAGCGGTAAGAGAATACCTAACTTTCTCCTAACTTAATTCAAGAATGGCTTGCATTGTGGGAACTCTTCGCATAGAAACCTACAACATTTATTCTCTGTTCTATTTGGACTAGGTAGCTCTGCACAAAATTCTGTCATCGATGGCTTTCCATGGCAGAAATTGAATAAAAGCAAAGCAGTAGACAACAAAGACTATAGTATTACTTGACGCGTCTGAGGTTCACGGGCTGTGTAACGATTATTACAATTGGGATTATTTGCTGAACTTGATTTGTAAAACATATATTAATTGCCGGCTACTGCCCATCTAATCTAAAGCACTGATTGAGCCCGTAATGAGATTTGGAAGTCTAAAGTAAAACAAGATCAGTTGAATTGCAACAAGAGAGACTTGGCCTAGTCGGATGATCTTTGGTATAAAAAATGACTGTTACAATGAGCATGTAACTGCAGGCGCCAATGATGGTGTTGTATAATGAAGAGAGGATCCATATCATACTCTCACCGGGGTGCTGAAAGAAAGTAGTTGATGCTCAACAGCAGGATCAAGCAAGATGGAAAATTTCTTCAGGATGTATATGTCATAGTAGTGATGAAATGAAACTGATGATAGTAGTGGTGGTTTTTGTTGTTGTTCTAGTGACGGAACAAAAGATTTAAAGACATTACTCACATGACTTTTAATGCACTAAATTAGATATATGAAGACGATAACGATGGTGGTAATGATGATGATGATGATGATGATGATGATGATGATGATGATGATGATGATGATGATGATGATGATGATGATGATGATGATGATGATGATGATGATGACGACGATGATGATGTTGACAACGATTGGTGAGTATGGGTGATGATTATGGTTATGATGATGGTGATGATTATGGTTATGATGAAGATGATAATAATAATGATGAGCTTCTGATGAAAATAATGATGATGTTGATCATAATGATGAGTATGATGATGATGATGATGATGATGATGATGATGATGATGATGCTGATAATGATGATAGTGATCGTGATTTCCCTAATTTTATATTTATTTCTAGCTACATCTGTTACCAAAAGAGAGTCAAAATCTGCTGTTGAATAAATAAATCATGTAATATCCATGCTTGTGTTACCAAAACAAACGATAGAATAACAAAGCGCTCTAGATTTTCGTAAAAATTAATGTAATTAACTTATAATTATTCATTACTGATATACTAATGGTCTTTTTGTTTATCATAATGCCACACAATACTCCTTTGAGAGCTTCTGTCCACCTTCAGAGCTCTTCAAGTTTGAAGACACCGACAGAAATTAAGCAAATAAAAATGGTATCACTTGTAGGCTGATGAAATAGTATTTCTATTTATCTCATTTCCTATAAAATTTTGCTCGTAGACTGCATGCTCTTTGCACAGTTACGAGTTTATCTAAAAATACTTAAAGCTTAATTGATTAATTTTTGATAATTTATTACAATGGAACATTCTGATTTCTTTACTTAATTCAAGAGCGTTAAGTTCATAAAGTCTGCAAACTGTGCGTCATCTTTTGCTTCTGTTTAATGTTTGAGATCCAAGAGATAAACTAAATTGTCTCGTTTCAGATAAAATTTTCATTCTTTCCTCTCAGACCTGCTTCAGGCGACGGTGTAAGATCAGTCAGGGGTAAACCACAGACCGGAATGCAAGCCACAATCTCCGCCCGATTAGAAATCCCCAGATCTGCGATAACACATAAATAGCCCTTAAAACGAGGCTAAGAAATCAAAAGTGCAATTGAGGTTTCTGTTGCCATTGTGGTGAGTTGGTGACTAGAGATAGGGTACCTTGTTTTGATATTAGGTAACTGTTTTGCTATACCTTATGTAAGCTGCACCATTCCGTTGATTCTATGAGTGCCGTGACATTAAGCAGTACTCTTTTATATCTGCTACTGTGTCTAAGCATATTTTTGACCACGCTCGTGTACTTTTGAGCAAATACTACCGCACCTTTAAAACTATATCAGGTTGTTTCCACATCAAATTGTCAGTTATTAAAAACCTGGCATTTTCCATACAGATGGAACAGAAGCCACTTTATGCTCTGAAGAGCTGATAAAATCAAATTAAGTAAAACCGACTTTTAAATCTGTTTCGATATGAAGTTGAAAATCTTTCCAACAAATAATGAACGAAGTACCCCTTGCAATCATTGTCTGGTCTACATATTAATGCTCAATCAAGTCTTGTCCAGACAGCATTTGAACTGATCAACTCCTACGAATAATTCCCGCAAATTAACGAAGGGAACAATCACCGCCAAACTTTCTAAATCTTGGATCAATTTAAGGATCTATGGCTGGGTATTATCCCCCCATCAAGTGTCTACATTGGATTAGAAAATCCCG
This sequence comes from Cassiopea xamachana, assembly GCA_900291935.2. Lineage (NCBI taxonomy): Eukaryota > Metazoa > Cnidaria > Scyphozoa > Rhizostomeae > Cassiopeidae > Cassiopea > Cassiopea xamachana. The sequence continues at coordinate 16,547,518 of OLMO02000286.1, read as the reverse complement.
TTCTTCTAAGCTGACAGCGATCGCCCTAAGAAGGCGCGATGCTTTTGATCAATAACTTTATATTATATTAACTTATTGTACTACTTTACCATTTCCCATTTGAAATCATATTTCTTGAAACAAATTTAGAAGTTGGTGTGATAAAGAGACATTGGATCTGCGGCCTATGACATAGATGAACGCGGCCAGCCTCTGTAGATATAAACTGATTCGGCTTCCATCTTATNTTTATAATACAGCAAATTTTTGCGGATATTTGAAAGCACAATTTCATCATTTGAAACTGACAAAAGCTTTAGGTGATTAGTTACTGGACTTTGCAATGAGAGCTGTCTATAGCCTTGATACGGAAGGTGGGAGGACAGAAATGTCAGAAGTTAAATATATACCAATCTACGATATCGCCTATAAAAGTAGGATGTTTCTACATCTAACCATAAGAACTGATTTTATTGTAGAAAAGTAATGGAGTGATCACAGGCTTTCGTATTCAGGAATTCGCGAAGAGAAACATCACTAACTCATTTACTAACTCGAGCACTTGCATGTTCACTCATGTATCTACTTACTAATTTACATTCTCACTTACTCACTCGCTCCCTCACTCACCCACTCACTAACTCACTAGCACTTTTACTCACTCATTCACCAATTCACTCAGCAACTTACTCATTCACCAATTCACTCACTAACTCACTCATTCAATAAATAACCCATTCACTCATTTACCCATTCACTCACTAACTCATTCCCTTACCCACCACCCATTCACTCACTCGCCCACTTACTCACCCACTTACTCACTCACTCACTCATGCATATCAGATTTCACTTATTCAATCATACAGGCAAAATAGTAAAACTATTTTGATATTGATTTATATAATTACTTACAAAATAAATTTGACAAGACGATGCGATGTGGTGTAATATTCAAATAATCCACCCCATGGCTATTACATAAATCTAGTAAAAGAAACTAACCACAACGAAAGGAAAAAATATTACATACATTATTACGATTTATTGTAAGTAGTTAAGTGAAGGGCCCCTTGGAAATCAGCTTCATTGCTGAAGGGTGTCTCTCCTTGAATATATTAACTGAAAATGAAATGAAATTAGATACATACACTAAACACATAAATGACGACATGACGACATTACCACAGTGGTCTCTAACCCCCCTATCAACGCAGGGACAGCGTAATGTTAAACGATCAGAGTGTAGAATGAGTTTCAATTCACTGCATCCACTGATGCAGTGAAATCTTTGCCGTCTAACGTGGATAGCTTGGTTGACTTCACAAAATCTAAAAGATAGCTTCCTAAAGTTAACACTGAAGAAATGGAACCAAGAGGGGTTTTTATAGGAGTCTAAGTAATTGCTGTCAAAAGATTGGTGAGTGTCAGATAGATCGTATCTACTTGGAAATGAAACAAAATCTGCAACAAAAACTCTTAAGCTGCAACTTTCTTTAATACTCTAATTTTTGTAGCAAAAATTATGATACTGAAAAAGTCATTTATCAATTAATTACTAATCATTTCTCAATAAATAAAGAGTAGCAGAATAATCATAAGTATTATGCTTTTGTATTAGTCGTGTCTTTGGTTTTATTGTTTTTTAATGATAATCTCATAAAAATGACCAACGACTAAACATTGAGCATGTTGAAGGAGATTTGCAGCAGAAAAGCAAATTGTGCCAAAGGCTTGAAATGCATATTAAAAACTACATTGTACTTCTTTCAACTTATAGAACAGTTTCTGAAAATACGATGTGCATGGAAAATTGATGCTAATTGTCAAGACTGGACTACTTTCTGTACTTTTCTAGGAAAAGCTGGGTAGCTGTTAAATTACTTTCCATCAGCTAAATATTAGGACTGAATTTCATGTACTACATCCCGATCATAATTAATTTATAAATTTATCTGGGGAGATGTTGAGAAAATTTTCATAGTACTGTTAACATTCTCCGAAAATTCGTACGAAATTCAAAGAACTAGAGAAGGTATTAAACACTGTTTTAATCTGGTAGCAAACTTACTTAAGCTACCAGTCGGGTGTTTTCGTAAAATCCCCTAAGATGGAACTAAAAGGTTCTATTTGAAGTGAGGTTCAAAAGTCTTTGATGCCTTTGATATAGTCTGAAGAAAAGTAGAAGAAGTTGTTTGCAACGGAACGTCATGAAAACTTCAGAGACTGAAACCGCATCTGATCACTTACTGTAAATTATAGTGACCTCTTGATACAAACATCACCGCAAATACAATTTAAAAGGGTGCCCTAATGCTACATTAAGTAGGCCAAACGCTTTGCTAAACCAAAGGCGGACGTGAAATTATTAGTTTTTGGCTTTCCAATGGCTTAAACGTGTTTGTGTATGCGAAATAACGTTCTCAATTCATGACACAGCTAGCAATGACATCTGCTACTATGTTTGATTCGCCCGAAAATGATTATTACACGTTCTAAATGCGGAATTGCTGTTTTTAAATTACCGTGCGGTCGTGTAAGGAAGATTTTCTTACAAATGAGTGAAAAATGCCGTGCGTCTCACCCATGCAGGCACGAAGGGGTGAGAAATTGCAAGGGCTTCCGATCGATGGGCATAGCTGGCCACTTCCATGAATTGCAATAGGAAGCATTAAACAACTTAGAACTGAGAGACGATTGAAAATTTAAAAAGAACTCAGACCGTGCCACAGCTCCTTGCTTGGCCATAATTGAATCGGACGCAGCGGGTTTCCGATAAACACACAGTCATTAAAGGTCACGTGATGAAATATGCGTGTCGTGAGAACTAGGGGGTTCTTGGAGAAGATGAAATCACGAGATAATATGAGTAGAGATCATCATAAAACGCAATTAATTGTGTGCAGTTTGCCGACAGGGTGCATTGGGAGAGTTGACATGCATGGTTTGCTAAGATGGTGAATGTATGAGTGAGCAAAACAGAGAAGGAAAAATATAGAATAATAGAGATAGACATGCAAAAGATGGGTCGTCTTTTTATAGCATGATTTCTTCATCATCGCCATTCATTATTCTTTATCATCATGGGACCATTCATTATTTATAGATAGGTTGGTACCCAGGAGAAGTTGGTTAGATGAAAGATGTTTTCCGATAAATTAATGCTTTGCCAATACACTGTAATACAGCTTCAGGGTTGGGTAAGATGATTTTTCAACAGAAAATCATTTCTCTTTGGTACCAACCCTTTTGCAAATAATAAACGGTGCCTGATTCGAGGGTTTAC
>OLMO02000286.1:16504675-16531150 GCA_900291935.2 Cassiopea xamachana | reverse complement strand
ACAGCGAAATTGGCAGAAAGACAAGTGAAGGTTAAACCGCAAGTTTTTTGTAGAATGCGAATGGGCACATCCAGATTATACTACCCGTAAGTCGGAAATTTGAATGTGATCGTGAGATTATAACATGTGACATGGGAGACTTCGTGCATTGAAGAAAGCAAGACCCATGTACGAGAATGAGATGTATCGCTTGTATGACGATTGCTAGTGATAGCTGATGATTGATCTATTTGATGATATGGTGGTGGTGATAATTATTATTCTTATGATTAGGATAATGATTTTATGATGATTTTTATGATGATGATGATGGTGATGATGATGATGATGGTGATGATGATGGTGATGATGATGGTGATGATGATGATGATGATGATGATGATGATAATGATGATGATGGTGATAATGATGGTGATGATGCTGATGATGGTGATAATGATGAGGAGATGATTATTATCATTATGATGATAGCAATGCTAACAATAATTTTGATTGTCGATGATTTCTGTTTGTACACGCATTTTTTTAATAAGCAATTTCAACGCGGGCTCAGTACTATAAATTGCTTAGCTGGAAGGCAAATTTGAGTATTCAAAATTGCTTAGCAATTGCTTAACTTTTTGTTCGTGTTTTTTGAAAAAAGATTAGAAAAAGGTAAATATAGGGCCATATAAACTGGAAACGGTTTGGTAATTGGTAAGTATTGAAAGTCAACAAGTATTGAGGGCAGATAACGCTTGCACAGGTTATTCCTGTTAATAAGATGGTGTCAGTTCACATTTCCTGTTAAGTACTGAAAATATAATTTTTCAAATTGCTTAGTAGTTTTCAATCCAGTACTAAAATTGCTTAACTTTTTGCCTTGCCGAGTACTGCCTTGCTTATAAAGCATTTGCTTAACAAAATGCGTGATGTGTTGAGCTCATACTGCTTAGCTGATATTCATTCATAGGCCATCTACTAGGCTTTAACCCCGATGACGTAAACTTTATGTGCAAAGCGAAGTCCCCATGAACACAAAATGCTTCTTTAAGGACCGGTCATTATTTACAACCGGGGTTAGGACCGAAGATAAAGTGGTCGGGCAAAAACATTTTTAGGTGGGCAAAGGCTGGGTGACAAAAAAATTAGAGAAGGCAAAAGGCTGAGTAAAATGCCAAATGCTACATAAGAACATACTCTAGTTTCTCTAATAGACAGCCCCCGTCCATTAATTTCAGGAGAATCTCCTCTTTGCACTCCCTTTCTATTGAAAAGCTGCCGACATGCATACCCCTTTCTATTAGTACCCTCGTTGTTTTGAAGACTAGCCGACATTAACACCCCCTTCTATTCGCGCCCCCTTCTATTAAAACTTGGCCGATATGAACACCCCCTTCTATTGTCTCCCTACTTCTATTAGAGACACTAAAGTATAATCCTGGTCAAAAAATGTCTTTTGTCAGATTTTTCTTCTTTAACGTCATGACAATTATTCAAATCTTTCTCAGATGGCTGGGAAAGCTAAATTTCGACCATTTGAGTACCACCGCCCCTTTATAAATAATGACCCATCCTTTATCTGTAATGCTGATCCGCACTGATTAGTTTATGTTGCGCATAACAATGCGCAGTTACTTAATTAAGCAAAGTGCATGAACAAGCAACAACTGACAAATCACAATGCGTGGATTCAGATTCATGCATCAAAATAGCAGAATGACCAATGAAAATATATGGTAATTTGATGGCAGAGAACTCTTTCAATTTAAAACAAAGAAGGCATTTCTAATAAGTAATCAACGAACTGTAATGATCATAAATTCAAGGCACTGTAAATCGGAAAGTTGACGTCATATGAGTCATCTGTACCTTACATCTAATGATTGTTTCGAAACACACCTTCTGATATCGGCTGCTTTGAAACATACAATTACCTGGTCCCTAAGAAAATCATTACCGGTTGGGTCTAAACTTACTGCATGTCATTGCTGGACAGTAATTAAGGATGTTCCTTTCAAAGTCAATTCTAATTTGGTTTCTTATAAAGCTACCGCGTACAATCAATAGTCAATGGTGTTAACGCTAGCTATGACCCGATTCCAGTACATTAGCTCTTAGGCCAGACATTTTTGATAACATTTTAGAAGTTAGTCTGAGAAGAGAGTTCATATTTGCTGCTCCACAGTTTAGACTTTGTTGCCTTATCATTTGCCAAACCGCAAATTTCAAAAGCCGAAATAATTTTGAGGAAGTACATTAAGCTTTTCTGAACAAAGTCGACCGTGGAATCGAAAAAAGAATGGCTTGTGCTATTTCGTACTGTAATTAGGAATGGAGCAAATAACGTTGTACATTTTGAGTTATATCACAATTTCTCATGTATCGGATAGTAATTTTACGATCTCTTTTCACGAAATTCAATGGAATTGTCGCATCCATATAAAAGCAAAACCTTGTTTCTGTTTCAAAAATGAGAGTCTTCTTCGTGCGTTAACGATATCCGTGTCAAGAAAAGAAATTAGTATTCTAGGTGGCGTACATCATGTCCTCTATCTAGCTTCTCTTGGAGGCTGTTTTAGCTAATTTCTAACAACAAGGAAGCTCATGGAGTTAGCTTACAAAAGCAGGGCAATGATGAGGAAAAAAATAACAAAAACGACCCAAAACAAGCAAAGCTTGTGGTTAGCTGCCGTAGTCGCTTCGAAATAATCAGCCCACTAGCTTTACATCGTTCTTTTCGTTTTACATTCGTCAGTCATTCATTCGCTAGAAACAGGCTTGTGTCGGAGATCCTTATCTACAAGAGCTTTTCAACAGTTCTGTGACATAAGCGGTGTCGTTAATGGGAGTTACCAGCCCACATTCGAAGGTCTTCTGGGGGTTGCATACAGACTTATCAATAACAGTATCGTGAGAAACTCTTGTTTAGCTACTAACAATGTTTAGACTCTGAGTCTGAAGCATGGAAAATAATTATTAAAAGAAACAAAGATCATTTCTGTTATCTCTAAATTGTATTACAATCACTATCATTGCTTCAGCAGTAATCATTCATAAGTAAATGGCTGCGATTTGCTCGATAGCGAGTTAATAAATGACCATAGGTGTATTGATCTTGAGATCTAAAAGAGCCTGTCAAAATTGGTTGGAATCAACAATGAGCATTGCCTGATTCTGCAATTAAGAATCGTCTTTACCAACACCCCCTACATCCCCCCAATAAATGCGTCTATGGTCACTACTGATGCGTCTATGGTCGCTACTGATGCGTCTATGGTCGTTACTGATGCGAGCTGCAACAAGCTTGAAAATCAAAGCATTCAGCCATGAAAGAGTTGCAGCACAAACTTCATGCCTTTCTATTTTGACCAGCAACATTACCAACCGCTCACGAAATACTCAAAGGTGCCTCCCATGTGGAGACAATGGTGGCTATCACCCCTGCCTTCAATCATTAGGGACAGAGGGATGAGATGAACCCTTTTGAGTGCAGGAATCATTATAATCACAAAGACTTAAACACAGTGTGGTAATAAGTAATATCTTTGGTGCCCTGTGATAACTTTTGCCGCCTTTGCTCTTTTTTGTCCAGACATCTCTAAGCACACTTGCTTAATTTCCTATAAATTGCGCTCCTAAAGGCCACAACAATTTAATTGGCAGAGGCTGTATTCCTTTATATCGGAGCCACTAAGAAGGCTATGGAATTTGCAGACTGCATGCGAATGAGACAAACTTCAATTTCCTGTAATCCTTAAAACAAAAAACCATTGCCAAGATAACTTGTGAGATGTTGCTAATGTAATAGGCAACAGAATTCAAGAACAATTATGAATTTCCGCATGTCTAAGGAGATACTTTCAATGTCACCAATAGTTGTTTAGGCTTGAACCATGAGCTCCAGATATTCTTTTGGATGCACAGCTAGACAAGAATTTACTTCAAGCCGGAAGGGATGCAATTTCAGGCATCGCTCTTGCAAGGACAATAAGAGAACAGCAGCGTGTATCTGCCTGAGATCCTTGTAAATCAAGAAATCAAGGCAATTAAATAAAAAGAAATGCATCCGAGATTCTAGCTTTATAATTTTTAATAAAAGCCTCCAGTTTAAGCTCACTTTGATAAGGCTCCTTGAACCTAAAAAGAAATTGTATGTCATCCTTTTTCGAAAATTTTTTGAAGTGCGCGGGCACTTTTGTGTTTTTTACTCTATGTATAAGGGATACAATCTGGCTTGCTTTGGGAGACTGTATAATTCCTTATCATAATAATCACATGCTATATTTCCACTATTGATACCATTATGAGGATGTTATGCGCCCTCGTAGAAGATAGAAAAAGTGTGCATTGAGCACACGTTGACTTTCCTAGTGATTTAAATCTTGGAAAAACGAATGCAGCCATCTAACTGACACAAGAACAACGTCTCTAATTGCCAATGGAATGTTACTAATTCCCAGTGATGCAAAATCTATCATAACATGCATGAAAAAAGATAATTTAAAAAATAGAAAGAAAATTGATGCGGGAGGAAAAAATGACGCGCGAGAAAAAATAACGCGCGTGGGAATGATAAATTAATGTTTTTTAAAGGTATCTAAATAATATTCAAGGTTGTCTGTAAGCTCTCTAGCAAAATTTTCTGCAAAGAAACAAGCAGAAGATATTTCAGAACAATACCATGCTGCTCTATCAGACAGTATTGTTTGAGATGATGTATTAGACAAAGCTGTCTCTTGGCCAATCAGCTACAGGATATTTCCTATTGATGTATGTTCAATATCTGCAAGACTTCCATTACGTTACTAGTATTAAGGGGATGCTCAAAAGTGGAGATGCTTCTTGCACCAAACGCATTCTTCCTGGCGCAAACTCTATTTACTTCATGTCTCCAAGTGATGCAAAAAGTGTCTCTAATAAGTACGAAGCATTTCCTAACGATCAATATTGATTGGTAGATCAAATATAGCTTGGTTTAGAGTAATCTAGTAGATTGTCACTTTAAGGGTAGGTTCTTTTACCTCAATGCTGGATACTACTACCTTAATGCTGGAAGCGTTCACTTTAATGCTTGTGCTGTCACCTTAATGCTAGATGCTGCCACCTTAATGCAATTTGCTTTGGTTTGAAGTAACCACTCGTGGCTTCACACATTTGACGATTTCATAATCAAACGAATCTTACTGCACTGAATGGACTGAAATAGAATCCAGTATGCATTCTGGGAAGTTCGCTCGCCATAGATTCTAGCGAATCTTTTTCTAGAAAAGAATGGCTCGCCATTTGAGCTTGTAAGACTCGGGCAAACTTCACGTACGTGCTGATAAAACTCGCCAAAACTCGCAAAAACTCGCCAAAGTGCAATCGGAGCCTATCTAGAAAGGTTCGCCCTCTCCACAGATCTGGCACAAAACCGGTCTTCCTAATCAAGAGGTTGACGTATGGAATCTAATAATAATGAAGAAACCTCATTAGCTAAATGTTGCTTTATACGTTGCTTTGCTTAGGAGGCAGCTCCGGCCTACATCTCAAAGCTAGCTAGTACCAATATACTGGCTACCATCTAAAAGTCTCGGGAAAGTCTCATCTTTCATTTAGTGTTGAGAAGCCAAATCTTTCGAATTTTTAATGAGATTTACTAGAGCTAGATAGGGACCTTAGATTTAAATAGAAATTGGTCACTGATGGGATTCTGACCTCTATAAAAATGGTTCATGATTTAAAAGTACCACCCAGTTCTAGAGACCACCCTTGTGCTTTCGAATGTAACAACATTTAAGTGCCTGGCTAATGCACTAAGCTAGCTGTATTTACATATAGGATAGTTGTAACGTGGTTCGTTACTTCGTCTACGCCCATGGCCCTTGAACACAAATCCGCTGATGATAGACAGGCGACTAACAAAATATCATGGTTTTGCATTCTACTAAGCATGTAAGGCAGGATGTGGTATAACACTTGGTTTTGCAGGATGCATCAAAAAACACCCTGATGTATGATAATGTTAATGAAATTAAGAGTTGGACACTTCACGAAGACATAGCTGGCATTAGTCTTATCTAACTGAGAAAAATTCCTATAGAAAAGTGGTTCCTGCATACTAACCAAAAGAGCATAGAGATGTTTCCTTCGTCGCTTGTAACTTAATTATCGACAATCTGGTATAATAATTCAATCAAGCTAACGGGAGCTTGCTGAAGGGTGGTTTATTCAATCAGTGAAAGTTCTGCAAGATCAATGCAACGTCAAGGACAGCTGAATTCATTGGTGCACAAAAGAATTGCAATTTTTGTGGGTACCAAGTGTAGGCACAAACTGTTCAAAGATGGCCAGTTTGTGATCATTCCTAATACAAATGTCCATCACAGCAAGTCAAAATAGGGTTTGGGTGCAACGAATAGCAGGTTTAAACAGGAAAATTGTAAGGACTTGAAATTTAGTGGAGCTGTAAAATTTCTGCCCAACTAAGCAAGCGATTTAGAGAGCAGTCATAAAAGTTGATCGAAGTTCCTATTGTTTTGTCAGGAAAATTGCCCTAAAGTAACAGATCTCTGCCCAACTAAAGGGGGCTACAACCAGGGGTGATTTCTAGGGGACTCAGGAGGGCTGAGCCCCCTGTTAAAATTACTGTTTATTTTAGAGGGGCTTAGCCCCCCTAAAAATTCTTGCATTGGCCTTGCATTTCAAAGTGTATTGACCTTCCGTCTAACGTGTTTTGTATTGCTATGATTAATTATTCACTGCTATATGTTAATTGAGACATTTCTAACTGTTTATTATACTTCATTAGTACTAAACTAAAGTATCAAATCTGCGTCTTCGAAAGTATGGGCGTGGTTGCAGCTAGGTCACACCCAAAATATAGGCGTGGTTGCACCTAGAGTCCCCCTTGTTAAAATTTTTAGAAATCACTACTGGCTACAGCCCTCCTGCCAACCCCTCTCCTACGCCTATAACTGCATGAACTGGTCTACCAAGAAGGAGGACAGTGATGTTTCTCACAAATAGGGCTTCACTCATTACAACTGCACCATATCCCAGATCATTGCTCTGCAATTAAGCGGGAATTTCAAATAGCTTGTTGTCTCTATTGTGGCTACATTTAACTTCAGTCGCCACTGCCCATTCTAGTGTAGCAAACCATGTAGACTTTAACAATGACGTTCAAGATGAGGGAGGCCGGGAAACTAGCTTGACCATTGATTTAAAACAGTTGAAATAAAATAGTCAAAACAATTAAAATGAGGTAGTCAAAACACTTAAAATGGACGGTGGAAATGGGCAGGGACTGTAGAGTGGCGTATCCTGTCATTTATCTGTCGAAAATATTTACAGTAATGTTTCCTGTTACTTTTCTTACTAGAGAGAGAATCATGTTGCCTGAAAATCTAGCTTTATACACAAAACCAAAACAAATCAAGACAGTCTTCTGTACCATTAAATTTATTATTCTCTACAAATAGGTGTCATTGCCTAATTAAAAGATTGTGGAAGAAATAAAGGGGCTCCCCATTATCCTACGAAAATTTCCTCCTTGTAATTGCATGTCTTCTCACAAATTCCAGGCTGGAAGTGAATATTAATTATCATAGATGAATGAATCAGGAATTCCATGTGCAACAAAAGCATGGTACAGCTAAGACATAATTCTGTTACCTTTGTAAGAAGATCTATTGAACAATTCTCTCTTTGGTTCATGAGAACTGAGTGGAACTTCCTCCAGCATAATGAAAGTCATAAAATGGACACATCTTAAGGGGATGAATGGACCTCGGCAAACAAAAAATACTACCAACAAAGATCTCGTAGAGAAGTGGATTCCATCAGCAATTCAGAGGATTATAGGGCCTAACGTAACATCTCAGATTTATTATTGCAATTTTGATGATGACGTGTCTAGGAAGAATGTTTTACATTTTTTCAAAGCAGTTTCCAGAGCCTGGGAGAAATTTCCCATGGGACTTTGCTTTAAATTAATTCCTAATCATTCTACACAAAAAGAATTGTCCACATTCTCTGAAACTGGCACGTCAACCTAAGAAGCAAATGTGGGAAATTTTGTGACAATGAAGGGCTTAACCTATTTTCTTGACTGAAGTAGAATTTTAAGGGAAGAAATTTTGCTGTGTTTCTGTAATATTTTGTTGAATGCGATTGTTCACTCTTTCCTAGACCACAAATCTGCGTTACAGTTCCTGAAAGTTTACATTTTAATAATTAGAACAAATTTTCTACTACCATACACTCACCTGCACGGCGTTTTTATGAGTAACTGGTTTATAAGAGACGAGTACTAGGCTGGCCAAAAAATTAAGAAACTCTAGTACTATGCTCAAGACATATTAAGAAACTGTACTATCTCAATTTGTATAAAAAAGAGTACATTGACTTGCTTCCACTCGTTAATTAGTATTATTAGTATTATTATTATTTTTGTTGTGAAAAGATTGTAACTTGTGACTTTTATCTGCTTTGACATTTTTCGTGACAATGAGCGTGTACATCTATCCAGAGGTGTTCAACTCTTAAGTAATAAGGTGAGTTTCGGCCTCGATAATAAGAACCGAAGTAAGAAACTTTTAGTACTAAAATTCTAAAATTTTCATGTGAAAGTAAAAAACTTTTAGTACTAGGTACCAATCCAAGTTTCTTATAAAATTACGTGTACCTAATTTTGGCAAGGACCAAAATGAGACCTCTGCTAGAACTGTCCATACAATTTATAGCAGTCATCTCTAGCACCATGCTACCGAGATGGCTTTCAACTTCATACAATAAAGTCTTTTAATATCAAAGGCATCTAGTTTATTATAGTCTAAGGCTGTAAAGTGGTGATTTCTAAAAATGCCCATAGTTTGGGTGTGGCCCAGCTACAACCACGCCCATGTTTTCAAAGATAGAAACATGATAATTTAGTTTAATACTGATATAATATAATCAACAATAAGAAATGCCTCAATAACCAAGTAGCAGTGCACAATTGATCACAGCACTTTGGAAGCAAGGCCAATAAACTCTGAAAAGCTAAGCCAATGCCAGAGTTTAGGGGGGCTGGGCCCCCAAAATGAGCTGAAATTTTAACAAGGGGGGCTCCGCCCCCTGATCCCCCTAGAAATCATCCCTGATGCTGTACATTCAAATCTAGTTTAAATAATTGAAAATAAGCTAAGGGGTACATGAATGGAAGATGAGAAGAAATAGCAGCCTGAGAACAAGGAACGGTTCATCCGTGAAGCGATTTTCACTCACTCTTAATCAGCCAAGTAAAACTTTGTATTAGAATAAGTACTACTGCCTCGTGACTCTATAGTCGTGTTCTGTATACAGTATGTTTCGGTTATTCCGGATCGATTGGGTGTAAGGGAAAAATCCGGATTAAGCGGCATCTGGATTAACAGGAGTGGGAATTTTTGAAACGTAAAATGAAGAAGGGGCTGAAACAATGTAAGTATAGCTTGACGTTAATCATATCGAGATATTTCCTATGAATTCCAAAAACATTGTCATAAGACTTTCGTTGACTGTTATAAATTGAGTTGAAACAAGGATAGTATGAACTTTGTGAGTTCCTTCAACAAAAGTTTCTCACAAAAACAACAGCAAGTTAGTGAAATAATTATGAAAAAATCAGATATAATTGTTGCTCTTTGAATTTTTGTGACAGCGTTTTAATATTTTGACAGTTTCGAGCAGTTACGTCACCTCTCAAGCAATCCGGGAAAACCAGTATAATATACTACGTAAAATTTTGGGAGCATTGAAAAATTCAGATTATCCAGATTATTCGATGCCAGATTATCCGGAGTATAGTGCATATTCAAATTAGATATGAAGTATGGACAAAAATCCTGGTAGGAAAAATCAGCTGTATCTATCACAATGGATATCTACATAAAAAACCGTTTTATAACAGCCATTTGGCAGCATCAAAGATAACAGAACATTCTATTATTTTTGGCAGCATTAATCAAAATGCAAGTACTCCTGGACCGACATTCATTCTGACCACAAATTTTCCGGTTAGTTGCAAGCAAATTTTGGCCCAAAGCCAGTGGTGGTTTAAGGGGGCTAGGGGGTCCAAGATCGCAGGCCCCGTGGATTTGGTAAGCCAAACGGGGCCCCACGCCTAAGATAAAATTAAGAAGAAATCACAGGCAGGCATTTGAATACCCCTGTCCTATTTATTTATACGTGTAAGGATGTGGAGACCTAGGGGCGTAGGGTGTAACAAATCCCATATTTTGAAACTTGGGAACATTCAAGTAAAATTGGCTCCGTACAATCGCCAAAATCTGGTAATTTTTGAAAATTTGATGACTGCCTAATGCTTCCACAGCTGTTGAAAGAACGTATAAATAAAGGACCAAAGTACAATCTTCTGAGCTTTGAAGTTTTAGCTCATAATAGTCTTTCTACAAATTCNCTGCTTCAAAAGTTAGCAAAATGGCTCTCTTATGTATTTGCAAAAACCACTTTTTAGTGTTGCCCAGCTATCTGAGAACGTGTGTTTTGAAAATTTTTCGTCTCAATATGTTGAGGCGACGTTCCTGCTTACTGGCGTTACAGCCCTCATAAAAATCTATATGTAAGCGTCCAGTGATATTTCTGATATTTGAATATGCCCACAGATTGCAATTGACTTGTGCGCCGCAAAGCACCGAGCAATATTTGGCGGTGCCTCTTGTCATAATATGCACGTAACGTCTTCCAATGAGCGTTTGAAGGCTTATGCAATTAGTGAACGGAACTGGAGCCCTTAAAAAGCATCCATTCAAAGCAAAGCAAAACGTCTGGGGCTAGACGGTTTAAATACCTATATGGACAATGTAATTACATGATAAGTTCTCTTGATCTTCGCAATGCATATTCCATAAGCTTAGATTTTGGACATGAAAATCCTCTAATGATAATGAAAGCAATGGAATTGATACCGTTCGTTCTCTTTTTGCAAGAAAAACCCGAACAAGGGAAATAAGTAAATTGCCATCAGTTGCTTCCTAGCAGTAACGTTTTCAATACTAAATTATCTCTATATTTAATAATCCACATCGACCATGTTCCCATTTTACAAGGACTTTCGAATAATGAGAATGGGAAATCGTTGCCTGAAAATTCTCCTCAGAAGTTACGAGTCAGAAGTATAAAAAGATTTGCCTCAACTTTTCGTTTTCAAACAGCTGTCAAGNGCAAAATTTATTTACCACAAGTTGCTTTGTACAAAAACTATTATAGCCCTAATGCCATTATTTTTCGAACACAAATGACTAGCATAAAGTAATCAGCTCATCGAATACCCCTTTCTCTCGACTTATAAACAACCTACGATGACTCACCAATTATCTTTGCATTTGGTTCATGCTACTTTGAATTGAGAGGTGACTCCTCACAAACCATTACTCATGCCTCACACAACCCCCGTCAATGCCCTTAGAGAAAAAGCAACGGGCCGTAGCGCGTCAGCCAATGAAAATAGAGAATGGGTACTCGGCTTTTAGGTGTCAAATAATAGGTTGAGTATCACGTCAAGAGTCATAAAAGCTTCTATACGAGTCGATGAACGCAGAATCTCTCAACATTTGAACATAACACTGCACGGACGCAAAGTGTTGCGTTAGGTAAGTTTGCAGACGCATTGTCTTGATTTCACGTGTAATTCAGCTGGGTGCACGGAACGTTGGCTTACAGTAAAGCGGTGCAAAACACAATCCTGACTCAAAATTATTTTTTACACAGAAAATATTCATATCTGCAATGACGATGAGCGCATGTGAAAGGAGTTGTGATGGCCAGGAAGAGATGGGGCAAGACTGCCAGAGAGAGGGGCAAGATTTTAAGTCAAGTATCAACAAAGCAGTCAATAACGTTCTCGAAGGTTGGTTTTTTAAATTTTCTCTTCTTGAATTGCGTTGCAAGCAATTTTGCTTCACGCCATTTGATCACGATTTTATTCAGATTATACCAAGCTTTACAAAATTCAATTTTACAAAGACCTCTTAATCTTTGGATAATTATTAAAACGGTTCTTTACAAAGAAATTATGCCTAATTCATGCTGATACAAAACTCGATATCTTTTGTGCGATGAGATATTAGAATTGCTAGAGAGGACATGTTTACGATAAAATCAAATAAAAGTATATTTATAAAACGTGGACATTAACTTTTCTTGAGAAAATCCACCGTTTCTCTGGACAGGAAATTACAACGTTAATAAAGTTTTGTTTTGAACTGTATTGAATAGAATTAGCTTGTGCATTAGTCAATCGGAAAGGCCTTTTAACTTGTATAAGAAGGGATAGCCTTTTGTGTTGGAGGAAAATCTCTGAAAAGTAGAGTTTACTACAAAGAAACTAGATGGAATAAGTGATGGTATCGCTGCAGTTCTCAAATGGAGCTAGGTCTAAAAGTCATAACACCAGGATGTAACTGAATTGAAAGCATACTTCTGGTGGACGAATAAGTTCAATTTTAAATCGATTTGCTTTCTGCATTAATTTGATTGAGACTAATGTATATCATTGAACGCGGCATGAGATTTTTAGCTGTGTGACTAAGCGATCTGGTTTATTCACCTACTTTGACGATAAGAGTAATCGACTTAGCCGAAATGGATGAGCTCACGAGCAAGGTTTGATATTTACATCGTGCACGTCAATCGACGGAGAATCGTGATCTATAAATTTACGAAAAACACTATGTTTTTGAGAATTTAAAAATCCCGCGCTATCATTATTTGTAAAACTAATCAACAGAGTTCCTGTATTATTTCACTAATTCAGCTACACTAACACTGTCAAAACTATTGATATAGTTGTAAGTGAAAGTTCGTGTTTGTTGATGAAATATTTGCGCTTGTCACAGTAAAAAATGGGCAGAGCTCATATAGTCATTCAAGTTCTAACAAGATAAAACAGGTAGAAGCGCTGTATAAAGCCTTTCTTCCGAGTCTTACCAACGTTGGTTTACCAGTTTAATTAGACTGAAATAAAACCTTGATTTTTGGAGAACTTTGATTCGCAGGCTTGTGTTCTCGTGGGCAATTTACCGGAACCTAGACGCACTCGTTGGTGTAGCTTGGATATCATGAGATTTCCACGTACATATACACCAAGTCGATGTATATGCCGCCCAGCCATTGAAACATGAGCATATGGTCAGATACAAAATGACCAACAAATTTCTCATCGCATGATGCACACTCACAGACAAACGGGAATTCTGCTATGAAAGAGAGCTGCCAGTGCTGCAGGTACAAACAGATTCAAAATAAGTCATATGGTTTTGCATAAAGCCAGTTGAGACCTAGCTTAATTTATAAGTCTAGACTGACAGTTACTGAGATAGTATTAATAATGATCATGGACCACTGAAGGTGTCATTGCAAGTGTCTACAGAACTTGCAATTACTATAGTGCCACAATACACGAAAGAAGTCTATATACAGTTAGATACTACCCCAAAAGTTATCAACACTTTGCAAGTTCAAGTCTATGACACTAAAAACGCAGCCCGTTTTGGAAAAGAGTTAGCTACATCAGTTTATCACTGTTCAGATGTATTTGTTGCAATTCTCCTCATACTGTTCCAATCTTTGTGAATTAGTTAAACATCTATCTATTTTCTGAGGCATTTATGCAAGCACTGAAAACTCCTGGGATCGATTAAAACCAACGAATCTACCAGTTCCGTAAGCAGCAAACCCCCTGTTCCGTGTCCTCCCACCCACTTCCTACGGGTCTGATCAACTGAAAAATCGCCTAGCACCTTGCTCCAACCATGTGGGACCTTTGCAGTCAGATGTAACTAATTCATAATGTGAATACCATGTTGGCAAGTGCGCAGTCAGGCGAAGTCTACATGAAGTAAATGGCCAGAAGGTCGAAAAAAGTTGGTATTTTCTTTCAAAAAGTTCGCTAAAGTCCCAGTTAGCTGTTGGATTTTTCTAGATGTGAAATAAAAACATTCCTCCCAACTAAATGCATTCATATTACGAATTTTTAATCGAAAGCAACAGGATGTACACTTAAAATAAAACAATGAACTGGCACAGGCTGCATGAATTAGGTATGAGTGAGCTACTGCGTCGTGTGAATTAGGCATGAGTGAATTGCTGCCCTATGTGAGTTAGACATAAGTGAGTTGCTAGCGTGTGCAGTTGAACTATCCAAGTAGGCGTTAAGAACATTGTGCAAAGAGACATGTTAAAACTAAACGCTTTATACCATAATATCGTCTGCGATGTAAAAGTCACATGAACAGCCGACAGTAATACTATCCAAATATAATTACGTAAGCCTCAGAGTGGGCTAACGATTAAAAACTTGACGGAAAGGCACTTGAAGATGGCTACGTATGGTTGCCACAACACGAAGCTCATAAATCCGATCATCCAACTTGCCTACACAAATTCCAAGCTGCACACCTGTAATTTCTATGAAACATAGATATTCTTTGCTCTATCAACAAGAAATTGAGAGAATGGCAATGTGTTAAACTTATACTCACCACAACTTAATGTTTAGAGCCTCCCTGAATCATATCTGAATTTGGATGGGCTGCTGACTGGTTCATGTTGTGGTGAGGGCGACTCGACACTTCTTTACTACAGAATAAAGCATTTCAGAATTGTATAAAAACAACCTTCAAAATGAGTCATGTGTCTTGTGGGAACTGTCTTCTTCTTACTACTGCTAGGGTTAAGTATGCGTCGCCAGATTTCAAGTCCCATTCCTTAACTCATCAACATGTTTATCTGCTTTAAGGGAAGCAAGATGACAAGTAGGACTGGTACGAAAGCTAGATGACTTTAAACATTTTGCTGATACGGATGGAGAACCAAGAGAAGACATAATCATGTGCTTCCAGCTGCATCTCCAATTTCATAAAAAATTTGCTACTTGCTAGGCAAAATTGATTCGTAAGTTTCCACCTTTCAGTAAAGTTAGGAAGAAAACGAGAAACAATTGTACCAATCCTTAAATACATTTCCCAAACTATGAGACACGTACTTTTTTAATAGAATGCAACTTTCCGCTGAGCCTCAATGTTCTTGAATTCTTTTGCTTTAGAGCCTTAGAGTATTCCTACATTATTCCTAAATATCAACGGTGTGACTACGCCTTATAATCAAAGAAATATATTCAAACTTCGATTGATGTTTTACGTCATCATAAAGCAAAATAAAAGTGGAGCAGAATAACAAGTATTCCATGGTGCAAAAGTTAATCTATAAGCAGTATATATGACTGGAATATACAAGAATTCTTGATGAAGCTTGAACCTCGCATTATTCTTAAATTATTCTTGAATATCAGCGATTCTGAGCATTAGTTTTCCTATAAAACCCATTCTTGCAAAAAGTGTTTGATTTCAATGCCACAATGTGGAATGTTTCCCAGTCGTGTTCCTAGTCTTCTCTTGCGAATCTCACGCATTATGCAAGAGGTCATATTAAACAGCTTGGAGTAATAGAAAATATGTTTAATGTTCAGTAATAAATTTAATAATAAGAGTAAAAATAGATAAACTGAATGAGATCTACAAGCCGGACTTCAAAATAACTTCCTTACTTCCATACATAGATATGCGATCTACCCTTTGGCTATTCCCCATAATCAAACTATGATATTTCCAACGACTCCACACCCCCGTTCCCAGATGATGTAATACGTGAGCGGCCCCTAATGAATGAGATACATCTTTCTAAAACACAATAATTTGTTGAAAATAGCAGGTTAAAATCCAATGCATGGACAAAACGGAACCGTAATATTTGATATGCTTTTGAAGTCCAAGAGCCTTTAAAATTTTGCCAAATTATTCACACGGGCGCACATTTAGAAAGCTAAATAGGACATGCTTTCTACAATGAGCTGAAGAACATGGGAATGCAAAACTTTGTGCATTAAACAAAAAACCGGACCGTTATGTTGACACTAGCTGTATTTGCGCTAATCAAACATCAGTTGGAATGAATCAAATGTTTGCATTTGTTTCTATGTTCAAAGCATGGTTGGGAGAAATATTGGAGAAACAATATCAAAGTACTCCGTTATGTTTATCAATAAGGTAAATTGAAATTATAAAGATGCTTTCTATCCAAAGAATGCGCTGGAGGTTCTAGGAAAGATGGCATTGGCTGCAGTTGGAACCATAGCAAGCTTCAAGCCGCCATCTTTGATTCTATATCCTACCAGTGTAAACATTTAACCTAAATATAGCTTACGAGGGATTCGTAAAGATAAGTTAAAAGCATGAATGTCTGGGGAGTTATTTATATAAGTGAATGTTTGTTAACTTTTATCAGATTTGGCAATACACTTGAAGGCAGGAGTGCGGTGGGAGTGGGGAGAAAGGGGGTTCAGTCCCCTTCATAAAATTATGACAGGCTCAGCCCCCCTCTATGAAGCATTTGTTGGGCTGGAAAACTTCTTGATTATGTAATTGTGAAGGAGGATAGAGG
Source organism: Cassiopea xamachana (assembly GCA_900291935.2). Lineage (NCBI taxonomy): Eukaryota > Metazoa > Cnidaria > Scyphozoa > Rhizostomeae > Cassiopeidae > Cassiopea > Cassiopea xamachana. The sequence goes on along the minus strand of OLMO02000286.1, from coordinate 16,514,707 downwards.
AAATGTATGCTGCTATTAATAGAAGAAAATGCTACAACTCTGTGCTGGCTTTCTCCTTGGCTTAATACTTTCACATGTACAACATGTTTAAAAACAGATTTAAAGATTGGACGGCATCCACATGCTGTATTTAAGTATATAAGCATAGTAAATAGGAAGGGCAGTTGGCCTGTTTTAGTTTTTAACTATTCCTTTTGTAGCCAACTTTAAATAAATGTTTTATTATTATCATTATTATTTTTATTATTATGTACAGCAGTAGTAAGCAAATCATTAACAGAATGTCAAAAATGAGCGTGGCTATGGGCATGACTAGGGGCGTGGCCAATATATTTCCTACACTACAGCTCCCCTTCTTACAGCTTTAGGATGACACCACTGTTTGAAGATTGTAGGCAATGAGACTTACATCAACTTGGTAATGGCATCAAGTTGATAAAGTGCTATTGTCACTGCCTAGTGTTACACGCAACAGTTCCAAGGCTAGGATTTGCAGAAAAATGCAGAAGCATCATTTTGGCATGCTACTACACGCAAGAAATCATGCATAGGATAGTATAGAATCATATGCAGTACGGAGCTGAGAGACTTATATTTAACTCCAGTATCAGCGACTTATTAAATACGTAAAGAATTAGAAATTAACTGAGAAAATTTACGTTGCAAGTTTGCATGAAAAATTATTCTAACTATCCGCCAATCAACTCTAATTGCATCTGAGAAAGAAACGCTTGCGAAATGCAGTGAAGGATCTTGACCATTTCGCTCGCGAAGCTGCTGATAATGGCACATTAAAATGTCTGAAATTTACATTACTACGTCACACAGAGGAGTATCCACAAATAGCCAGCGTAAAATAAGAAAAGAACTAAGGAAGATTGCTCTCTAACAAGCATTAGTAAGGTAATTATTTAAATGGTTTGCAGCAAGCATATCCACTACCAAGCGAAGTGAAATAAGTTTGCATTCATTGGAACTTCAGTCTAGGTCATGGAAATCTTCAAAATCGCAGAGAACCATAATCTGCGACTGCATATGAAGTGCACTTCAACAATATTTACAGCAAAGCTAATATTTGGCTTAACTGCGTTGTCGGATATTTTTAATCAATAGGGAAATGGCTAAACAAAACGGAAGATATTTATTTATAAGTCCATAAGCTATCTCGTTCCTTTTTCCATGCAAAAAATACAACTTCCAATGAGAATTGTTTTGCTTCAAATAGAGTTTTAATACGCCGCCATTCCATTCAAGTCAACTCTCTCTATATTGAGGAAAACGTCACGTTTTTGACTCCATTTTGAGCGCAAGACAGTGAGGACTTTTGTCTTGTTTTCCTGTTTTTACTTCAACATTTATTATTTGCAAGAAAAAGAAATGTAAAATTCGAAGTTGCAATAGCATGACAGTTTTGAATACATCATGTAGTAAACAATTAGGCTGAATGAAAAACACAATGAAACTAACAAAGGTAGAATTAATTCAAGCTATTTTTAACACAGTCCTTGCCGTTATATTTACATTAAATTACAAAGACTATCAAACGCCACAGTTTCCGAAATCTTCCGATTACAGGCCTAATTTCCATCTGTGTGGTAGCAAAATTTCTTAACGGATGGATGGCTTTTCCTGTTTTCCCAAAGGATGCTTGGGAATGCTCCACGCTCAATTTGAGAATTCCCATGGGTTCTATACCCACAAAAACTGTGTATGCAATGAATTTAATTTCCGTTCCCCTAAATAGATAAAATATACAGGATTATTTACATATTTTGTCGTTTCAAGCCGTACACACCCAGCACATGTAGACAAATATGTAAATTTCTAACACACCAAAACTAACCGAACATTTATCAACAGTTAAATCAATTCCACTTCCATTTTGGCACAGGTTTTCTACACATAAAATTCCCATGAAACTTGAAGTCGTGTACAAATTGCCTATCATTTCTTCTTCCCCGTGTACACAAAACTAAGACCAATTTATCTGCAATTCTGAAGCATCCACTCGCATGAAGATCACTAGTATGTTATCAATTATTTCATAGTTACCATAGTTTCTCAAATTCATATCTCTAGTCAACTTCTCAAATCAAATACCTTGCAGTCCACGTAACACCAGGCGTCCACCATTCGACTGTTCACAAAGAGCTAAGTAGGATACTTGAAGTGTTAAAAAACAGCAAAAATGTAGTGCCTATCATTCAAGATACTTACTGAAACATTTGACTCATTGAAAATATAGCTAGACTAAAGAAATTATGTCAAATAGAAGGTCTATAAAGTTATACTCCACAATTTATTGTAGAACCAAATGTTCTTTAACTTGAGAGAGCAAGATAAAATTCAATTGTGACAATGCCAAACAAAACTGTTCTCTGCTTCCACCTCATTTTGCAGAGCCTAAAGTTGTTATGAATGTTGCTTCACACATGAATTCGCTGCAGAAATTTTCTCACGGTTTTCATTAGATGTTGCACCCACATTTTTCTTGTCTAAGCAAGAGATAGTTCATAAAAGTCCGTTAATTTTGGAGATCTAATTAAGGCCCAGACAGGAAAGAAATCCAAATGCCTTATCAGGGAACAAGAGCATATCGAAGAGCGGAAATTAGAGAAAATAATTTAGTTTCTTTTAGTTTTTACTACTAAGGATGATGACCGGATGAAATTTGATACCAAATGTCTAAAAGCATTATGAATATTAACCGAATATTACATTACATATCATGAAACAATCAGAAAATGTAAGTTCACACCAGACGTTTACAATACGTCTGGCGAAGGAGGTTTCTCGGTTCAAAAGAAGGTCATCACTAAGAATAATGTTCAACACAACCATGAAGAAGTGTCTAGAAGTAAAGACGTAATGTCTGCACAAACAGTAAAAATGAATTCCTAAATCGCTACAATTATTCAAGAAAGAATATTTCACGTCTAAGCTAATTGCATTTGACTTCAAATTCAAAAATATATATTTCTCTCGTAAGAGCTTAAAATTATGTCTCATTCACGAAATGTTTATTTAATTTCAGGGTACGACTGGACTCTCGTTCCCATGCCTGTTCGAACCGGAGGTTCATCCAAAAACAAACCACATGTGAAACGCCCAATGAACGCATTTATGGTCTGGGCACAAGCAGCAAGGCGAAAACTCGCTGACCAATATCCTCATTTGCACAATGCTGAGCTATCAAAGACTCTTGGCAAGCTTTGGAGGATGTTGAATGAAGGTGAAAAGAAGCCATTTGTGGAAGAAGCAGAGCGACTGCGGCTGAAGCATAAGAAGGAGCATCCCGATTACAAATACCAACCAAGGAGAAAGAAAAATGTCAAAGGAGGGAGTGACAGCAGTGAGCCAGAGATAACAGCCAGCGATTTACTCAGGGTAATTAAAGGGGAGCAAGTTGACCTAGGCTCAAAGAGTAAGAGTCTCAGCAGTCTTGCAAGTGCTAGCAGCTTTGATACAAGCCATGATATTACACCTTGCATGACGCCAGAAGGGGGAAGCCCCAACAAGGTGTTAAGTCCAGATGGACAGAGCCCAACGCCTGTGCCATGGCAGTTCTCGCCAATGAGCAATGATGGAAGTGTCACCTCACCATCAGACAGTCCTCAGTCAAGCTACTGCATGATTCAAAACGGAGGCAGTGTGGTGCAAACAAAACTTGAGCCACTGAGTCCAGAAAGATGTCGCAGTGACACTTTGGTAAAAGAGGAATCACCAATCATTCACAACAACAACAACAATCGAAACAGCAATAACACACATGTCAGTGATATTCCAAGAGAGCTAATCGCTGTGTCAGACATTGATGTTGGCGAATTTGATCAATATTTGCAAACGGCATTACAAAATTCAGCAATGGTGAGATCTGGCGGTCAAAATACAAGTATCACGTGGCAGGGGAGTTATCCTACTTCAGTACCACATCAACCACAATCACGTATTAGCCGCTTAACAAGTGCGAAATCCTCGGGCGTTTATTCAGATTCATCTTACCAGCAAACGCCGTCAGTACCTTTTCACCAAAGGCAACAGCGCTTCAGTCCTTATTTATACCACAAAGCTAGTCAGAACAACAACAACAACAATAGCTCAATTAACAACAATAACTACATGCACAGTTTCAATGGCAGCAATACAAGCAGCTTCAACTTCCCACCCAATATTGATACCCAGCCCGGTCAATTTTCACAGCCCCACCACCACCACCATCAGATCCCATCGCCAGTATTGACGTCACCTGCTGGCCACATGAACGCAGTTGCTAGCAATAACTATTCATATAATGTGATGGCCTCGTCTAATTTCCAAGAACATGACTGTTTACCATATCAGAGCCATGCGGTTGATGCTCAGTCCAATGACGTTCCGTACAACCACGTGGACCTGCAACAGACCAATCCGTATTCATGGCACCATAGCATGTCATATGGTAGAATATAGGAAATTGCCTTTCAGCTGACGTCATATCATGCAGCCTTCAAGCTATACAGCGCGAATTTGAAACAGGCCATGAACACTAGACTACCGTTCAATGCAACTGAGGATGTGTTGGTCTAATTTTGCCAGTATTGTAAGAAACTATTCTTGAGGTTTGTTGACAGGATATCAAAGTTCACTCGCAGTTGGTATACCTACCAACAAAATATTCCGATGCATAAGCATGTTTACATCAGCATTGACTGCAATGCAGATAATCAAGACAGAAAGTTGCAATATGCACAAAACACAACAAGCATCTCTTGATAGCAAACAGAAAGCGCGATCAACTTGAGGGTAAAAAGTCACCGTCAATAGTAATAAATCAAGAGTCATTTAGCCTGACTCGCACAGACAACCTGGTTACTTCACAATATCCTCCGCTACTTTCGTATTGTGAAGTCTTTACACTTACATGGACGTGTTACGTCGTATCTAGCGATAGACCATGCTTTAAGGAACTTTGAGAAAAAATTGTTTGTTTGTGTTATATAGCAGGTCTATGTAATATATAAGTTGATAAAGATGTTTATAGGAAATCAGCTCTATATGAGCACAACTAGTTAGTTTATTCCGTTTAGTCAATGTATTGTCTCTTGCACACTGAACGTTACACTTCAAAAAGGTATAGTTGCAAGGTAGCATTACTCATGTTACGAAATAGAAGAGCATTCCCTCCAAATTACTGCAAATATCTGCCTGAACTTTGCTACTTATATGGTTTAAGTAGTAGGCTGCACAAGTAATTCGTTAACTAGTAGGTTGAATAGGCCATACGTGGAAAACACATAGGGATTCCGCATTCTCCCCTTTCACCTGCAGTCTACTCTAGAATCATAGAGTCCCACGTTCACCATGAACTACTCTTAATGTGGCCCACGCTTATCACATCCCACACCCATCGCAAACTACGCAAATAGTGCCCCACCAAATAAGGAAGCAAGCAACGATTTGTAGGAATTCAATGAGAGCAAGAACTTAGCAATGTTGACTCCATCTAGGCCTAGCTACGTTTTAGACATAATATGAACCTTCCAAAGTTGATTCGTAGTGGAAGCCAGGAGTCAAAATGTTGCTAACATGTTTGTTTTCACTGAAGTGTATCTAAGCTGGCAGTTCTAATGTAAGCAGTTTAAGCTCTTTACTGGCTTGGAATGCTCCTCGTTACTCTATGAATGGCCGACATAAGTGGCCAGGAATTACAGTGTGCCTTCGGTGTCCTATTTCGATAGGAAAGCAAGGAAAATAGGAGTGGGCAATGATAAGTAAGTTGATTCAAGATCTAGAGGATTCACAGTTGTTGAAGTATCTCGCCAACATTATTAACTGAAAAGTATTTACATGTAGAAAAAAGCTTTAGCAAATCATTTTGAACTGTGTTTGAGAGCAAAAATGTATCAAAGTGTTTTGTGACCTATCTCTTGAATAAATTGAGTTTCCTGAATGTGTCATGTCCAGCCGTAATCCAAACTTTACACATGGCCACACAAGCAAGACGAAAAGCACCCACAGAAGGGATAATATTCTATCTTTCCCAAGAAGGCTTATTCAAGCAGTATCATTAAGTTGTAAGGTTTAGAGCCATTATCCTTGCGTTTTCAGACAAGGATAAGACAATGTTATGTAAAAAACATTTTCAGGTTGTGCATGAAAACCACGAGTGAAATCCTTTCTTACTGTCAACAGCAAAACAATTGTAACATCATGGCAGATCCAAATGATTTCAGTTGCCATGGCTGTTACATGCAATAGACCTTACGATTAATAGTGGACTTTGGATATAGAGAAAGATGTGACAAGCCGACTAGACACTATATGAATTGCTTCTCTAACCGTTAGTACTATTTTTGCTAATAGGGAATTTACTAGTAATACGCAGTAGTAATAGATCAACTGTCCACAAAAGCACAGGATCTGCCTACTCTCTGGCAAGATAACTACTTCTGCAGGTATGTGATGGAAAATAGAACATATGAAAGGGTACTTCACAGATATAGTACAGATAGAAGTAAGGCATTATAGCTCAGAAAATATGAATCTATGAATTGCCCCCAAGGTTAGATTCTCGCCTATTGGTATTAGCTGCGATTGGAAACGCTATCTGAACCAAACCCTAATGAATTATTGTGTCTTATCCAGTCATGGAAAACCTAATTGAACAAGAGTTTACCACAGATCCCCGCCTTTCTATGAATCAATGTCTCTGGTACTTATGTACCTAGCGTTCGTAGATGAAAAAGTCGTGTAATGGTAGAAATTTAGTTAAATGAATGTATTTCCCGCCGATTCTTGTACCTTATCAGCTTTTTAGGAAATTTGAGATAAAATCTGACGCGTAGTGCTTTGGACGTATTGTTTCCTGTTTTATTAGTGGTATATAAAAGGAGATATGAAATGACAGACAGTCGCCATTTGTAATCCACTGTCTGATGAGTGCCTCAAAAACGCCAAAGGCTTGTCCTCCAAAGATACCGCATATCATGGGCTAGCAAAAGCATGCTCGATTTCTGATTTTAAATTAGCAAATATTAAGTTACGGCTCCTCTATTCTGTTAAGATGTATGGTAACAAGTGCTTGGATAAACTCTTTCGTACATGAAATAATCAAAACACGTTAGGTTAGAAAAGAAATTCGTAGTTATGAATATGAATTTCTTTTGAGCAAGTGTCGAAAACTTTATGCTCTCCAACGGACAAGCAACTTTGGCATTTGAGGGTTTCACACAAGAACAGGGACAACTGATAGACAGCCCAAATTGTCACTGTTGTAATCTGTACTAAACAAGTCACTGTGCATCCTCTACATAGTGAAGGCCTATGTGCTCTTCAATTTCTTTCTGCCCATTAAATTAATTTTTCCTGCTTCTCTTTGATATTTACTTATCATAGTTTTATATCTTTATAGTTTTACCTCAAACATTTTGCTAGTAGGCTTTTCAAGCGCATGTAGGATTTGATTCTAGCTGTTTGTTGTTGTAAATTTTGTAATTCGGCTATCTTGTACAGAACATTGCTATTTTACGATACTACCAACTATTTATATTGTTTATCGAATGAATTGAACTATCGTGTAGTTTTACTTATGTATTTTCATTCGCCTTGTGCAAATAGTTGAAGTTCAGCGTCAACATTATGGCTTCTACTTCTGTTTATCAATCAGGCGTGTAGGGCTCAACTAGTCAAAAAGTTAAGAAAGTTCAGTACTGGGTTTTTGAGACTTAAGGAAGTTCTTCAGTATCTATGTATTGAATCTCTATTTACATGTGTACAAAATGTCATGTATATGATGTTGGCTACCCTCTAACAGTTTAACTTCTGTTAATTACTAAGCTTTATCATCATTTCAAATGTACATGGAGCTTTTTCACTTTCCATTAACATGCATGAGCAAAACATTGGAACTCAAAAACTTTTGCTAAGAAAGTCCTAAGAAAATTTTGATGCTGGAATCGGGAAAAAATTAAGAAAGTTTCAGCACTGAACCAAAAAACCTTTCTTTAAAAAAACTTGTATTGCAGATTTGCATGTATAATTTTCGCAAGACTTGAGAGAGCTGAGAGAAACCTAGCTTCTGGCCTGCATTGCAATGTTTGTCAGTAAAGCAGTGTGGCGAGAAGGATGAAGTTCACATTTACTGACGACACTAAGAGCAACGACTTTGCGAACACCCATGCCAATAGGTAATGAAAATATGCTGACTATATGATTTGTTTTCCCCGACTTGGATAAAAATTATAGACAATTCCCTATTCCAGGTTTTCCCTGACTTTTCGTTAAAATGTCCCATTTTTCAGGTTTTTAGGCTCAATATGAACCCTGTGTTTACTACACACAACAGCACTCCACATTAACGCAAGATTAGCACATGCAACATGACAGCTAAAGGAACACGCAACACAACACAAAATAAATCAACACATAACACAATTACGTTACAAAACAAAGTGAAAGCTACTGTTACATAATGATCTAGCGCATATTGACACCATGCTTCTTTCTGAATTTGACTAGCAATATAAGGCTGACGGAGCTAATACTCATTTAACCGTTTCGAATTTTAACTGTACCAGTAGAACTTTCACCCAGAACCAAATACTGATTATGAAGGTATGTGTCAACACAACAGAGTAGGTCTCCAAAGAACTAGCTATTTTCAACCACTTTTATCTAACGCTGCATTTCCGTATCTGCTTTTCCACATGCAAAGTTTAGCACCATGCTTCTGCTACTTGCAAAGAAACCATCCACTCATTAAGGAGGTGTAAGCAGTAATAATAGTGACAAGATCAAATGAGCTAATATGTCTTCTGTACCAGAAAAAAGTACCAGACTAGAAAGACTCCCATAAGCCAATCTCCCATAAGCCTAGCAAATTTCAAGAAATTTATGCCAGCCTAGAAATGCCAATATCCGGGTTCGGTATGTTCTAGTGTTACTAAAGAGGTAATACTTCCGCTATGGTACTTATGGATCAATTGTTGTGCCGAATATGGTTTTGGTGAAAAGATAGCTATGCAATAAAGTCCTAATGAAATCGTCAGATTGCTATAAAATTTACCTTCTCCTTTTCATCCCGCACAACAAGTGCTGTGAAAAAGATGTGTAGAATATTGAAACCGGATTTCCAAGAGCTTCTAAAGACAGGACACCAAATAGCCAGAGTAAAAAATGTCACGTTTTTTTACAATAAAAGAAAACAAATACATTAAAACAAAGGTTACTATACATTTTCACTGTGAACACTCGCAGTGAGGAAAGACATACTTACAATTTCTTCTGTATTTACAAACTTGGTACCCATACTGAGGACAATGACATGTGAGGTAGTATCGAGTCTTGAAGAATGAAATAACGTAGACCAACAAATATGCAGGATCGGGAACGCAGCTATGTTCCCCAAAGAGAAAAAGAATGTGGATTAGCGGCAGTTTTTCAAGAAAATTCGAGGAGGGGGGAGGTCAGTGGCGCTGAATTTCTCGGGAAGTTTATAAGTAGCATAGTATATTTATCGAGTACAAGTATTTGATCGGAGAAAGAAGTTTACAAGAAAATTGTGCGCCAGACAAAAAAAGTATTTTTCATATTTAAACAAGCGCGCATTTAGCATTTGGTCCATTACATTTGCGGAGAATTTACCGACTCAGTGGCACCCATGGGGCACTTTAATCCCCCCCCTATTACTTGTTATTGATGTGGAATACTTATGCTTCCATAAGGCAGGTATGCATTCAATCACACTGCAATGCAGCATCCATTAGTGCAGAAGCAAATTTATTGCTAGGTGGTCTCTGTTGATATTAGGGGGCTATTTTCATGTAAGTACCTTCACGAGAAGCTTTGGAGTCAATCCACGTAGTTATATAAGAAGATGATAAAGTCGTCAAGTAAACGACGCATTTTTATCCTAAATCTTGTGAAAAGCTTTTGCATCTAACAAAGCTTTTGCATCTAACGAAGCTTTTTATAGCAGAAGAATAATGTTTCTATGATCTTATGTGCAAAGGCTTAACAGAGTTGGTGGTGGGGGGGGGGGGGGGGGGGGGGGGG
>OLMO02000286.1:16491327-16504646 GCA_900291935.2 Cassiopea xamachana | reverse complement strand
GGAGGGCTGCGCCCTCTTCTACAACTCTGGCAGCGCCCAACACTATAATGAATAAACTACAATAATTGAGTATATTCATGCTGCAAATTCATTGATGCTGTTTTGCAAAACTGTAAAATAAACAGCAACCTCAAGAAACTTTTCATTTCATTTAACGACAAGGATGAAACACTCCCAAAGTCACTGCTTCTGTGAATCAAAGTCCACAGTATCAAGTGGTTTTCGCCAACTCATGCAGTTTTGTAAGACAAATACCCGCACATTCTACAATCTTACCATTCAGTTAACCTGCTTTATGCAAAAAAAGGTACAGTTGATGACCACTTGCAGGGACGTAGCGACAAAGGATGAGAAAATTCAGGTAAATTGGGTCACTAAATCTTGAAAATCTGGTAATTTTTTAAGAGTTGAAGTCTACATAATGCTTGTACAACAGTTGAAAGAAAGCATAAAGGAAGCATTTACTGAATTTACAACAACCAATCTCAGAAAAACGTTTAACAGCCATCTGATAACCCTATTTTGAAAAATTTTCTCCGGGCCCAACCATGGTAGGCGCTATAGATGACTCTGGACACGTGAGCATGTCTTACACACTTTCTGTAAATTATGCTTAAAACATCAGTAAAATGTCTCTTTTATGACATACTGTATTTGGAAAAACTAATCTCAAAGTAAAGTTTTCCAGCGATCTGAAAACCTTTATTTAAAAAATTTTTCCGGGAACAACCATGGTGGGTATTATAATAGGCACTACGTGCGAAAAAGAATGTCTAGCCCATCGAAAGTTTTCAATAGACGTGCTTGCTCTCTTGCCTCTACTGCATGTAAATAGCTAAAGAATATAGCTTTAATATATTAGAAAGAACAAAGATCGGTGACAATAGGTCAGCTTACTAACCAGGTAAATTCAACCTTATACCCCCCAAACAAACGGTTCTCGCGACGTCCCTAAGTACGTAGCATAAAAATTATAACAAAAGAAGGAAAATCAATACATCTCCGGGAAATAATCAAGGCAAAAACATTGAAGAAGTGCATGAAACATGACAGGAATGGAGTTTTTATCTCTAAAATTACTGCGACACTAACTAGTTCGCTACTCAACAGTGAAAGTTACTCGATCATTCAAGTGCTATTATATTTGGGAATTCTCCAGCATCAAAGATAAAGAATAAGATTCAGGTAGAGAAGGTAATTATTCTTTCTCAGCTACTTATTACTTTAACAGATATTATCTTCTTTCTGATGGTTTCCAATATCTGTCATTATTATTCATGGTTCAGATGTTATTCTCTTTTCTGACAATCTTCTTTTGCAATTCCCCCCTTTTCATGAATCCATCTTCTTTCCTGAGCGTGTCTTCCTTCACGTGGTCAATTTTTCTTCTTACCTATATCTTCATTTCCACAATCTTCACTTTTTCCCCTTCTTTCATGCGTTCTATCTTCTATCATTTCAATACCCTAATGTTCACCTTAATCTTTCCTTTGTCCTCATCTTCTTCATCTAGAACACCTGCAATCTCATTGGTTCTTCTTCTTTACTTTCATTTTCCATTTGACTTCCATCTCTAGCAGAAAGTCTTCGGTATTTCTTGATAATTAATTGAATAGACCATCCGGCATTGAACAATTCTAAGACTTCAAAATAGGAAGCATCTGCACCGTAAAGCTACAAGCAGACCTGCAAAACATGACAGCTTCAGCTTGGCAACAGTTACTATTGTTCAAAACCGTCAAGAGCAAGTAAAAAGCAAGACAGAATGATTGGCTTTACCACACGAAACAAGACACAGCATGAGCATTGTTTTGCATTGCGCCAACAAGACAAGTGTACACGCCCACAAATCAAGTACTTTCATGATGGAGCAGTGCACTATAAAGATTCATGAAAACTTTACAAAATAGCATAGACCCATCCAATGCTACTAAGACTGAAATGCTCTTACAACGGGATCAAAACCAAAGCAAAGAGGTGTCCAGAAGCCATTACCAACAAGCACGGGCTTCAAATCTTGATTAGCTAACAAAGGAATCACCATCGAATGATTCCTCCCAATAATGTTGCGAGAATTCGTTCGAAAAACATCGAGAAGCGTGTTTTGGTGGTAAATAGTGTACCTTCTTTGCAAAAAACTGATAACACATAGTTGCGAATAATAGAAAAATATTTTGCAAGCATGTTCAGAAGGCTCCAATTCACATTTTCAGAAGGAGTAATATTTATATTTTATGCAGATCAGAATTTATCCACGTTACAAGTTATCCATCTGCGTAAGGTATAAAAATTGCTCCTTCAAAGAAAGTACACTATTTACCACCAACAAAAGCTTCTCGAACAAATTCTCGCAACATTATTATCAGGAATCATTCGATGATGATTCCTTTGTCAGCCAATCAGTATTTGATGCCTATGCTCATAGCTTCAAGGGAGAGTGTGACTAAGAGGTTTCAAGATTTCATGTTGAAGAGATGTAAAACTTTAATGAGGCCAAATGTCACTAAGTGGGAAATATCCACAAACTTTGGACTATTTCCTGGATTTCAATGTCTCCCAATTTACAATGAGTAAATGCACCAATAGGATACCCTAGCAATATGCAATCCTAACTTTGAATTAGAAATCATATCAATTTTGCTGCAATTATGGACACAATTCATAAATTTCAAAGAATTTCAAGTGAGCGAGTGGATGCACTTGGCTTTGTGTAAGCTCCAAGAAACGAGCAAGACTAATGGCTACCATATCTCTAATACGTGAATACTGAAGTAATCTTTGCACGGGCCTAAAGGTAAATTCGTCAACACAACGACTTACAATTTCATGATAATTTCACTAATTATTTCAAATGTTTAGTAAGAAACAGCCCATCTATGCTTAAAAAGATTAATTGCCAATCTCAGCTACAAAAGATTATTTCCCTCATTGATGCCAAGAGTGCTGAACTCTGAATCGCTTGCCCTTGCACGTCCCACTTTTAAAGGACGCGTGTCGAATCCTGGGATGAGAAAGTGAAGTTTTCAAACGTGACAGCGTGATTAAATTTCCATTATCACAAGCAGAAATTTCCTTACAGCATATTCAATAAAGGGCAGGGTGAACCATTCTAATGACAGAAGTTCGACAAATAACCAAGTACCTTGTCACAGTGACAGAGAGATATACACTTTGAGCAGGAAATTCATTCGATTTCCTAATGCAAAAGCCATAGTTATCTCTGGCTTTAAATTAACGATATTGAAGAGAAAGGAACGCTTGACTAGGTATAGCAAAGAGATAAGAACGCGAATTCTTTACATCAAAAGAGCCATGAATCGAAACAAGTAAACCATTCGGTTTTAGCTTGTAAATCATTCAGCAAACACAACAAAAGGATTTAGAACGTAACGGTCACGTCCAATTCATCCTATTCTGATAACAAAATCAAATTCGCCTAGTCACAATGAGATTTAATATTATGTGGTGAACGTAATGCTGATATCTCATTGTGACTTTTCTAGAAGTCCGTTAGATTCAACACACCACCTGAGAGCCTTGGTGTATATGCTATGAAATATACACATTAGGTTACATTGCGAAGTACAACACAGATCTCAACTCCGACTTTACGCTTTATCAAACTCCAATTATTGAACATCTTTTCTATATATGTTCTACCAGACAAGCGAACCATTCAAATGAGGTATACTCATTACCATTACCAGAACCATGGGACAAAAACATGCTACGATACTGCACGATGCACAGATGGTATGACTATAGTTTGATACAGACATAGTACGATTCCATATTCCAGAAAGCTCTAAAGCACCCAGAATATTCTGCGCATAGACACGGTGGTGTGATGTGCTGGGGAGGGTTCCAAAACGATATTGAGGTTTGGAATCCCCCTTCTCCCTCCAGCACATAAAGGCAATATTTAAAGTCAAAAGATGCACTCCCACGTGTACGCCACGAATACCAGGCACACCAAACACACCACACTCAAAAACACACAGACATACCACATACACACAAACACACACACCATATAAACAAACAGGTACACCATACAGACACACCATACATTCTCACTAATATATCCTCACTCACACATCTAAATGCAAACACTCACACTCACAATTGATCTCATAAGTACTAAAGCAAAATAGGCAAGATTAATTTAATGAAAATGGATACAGAACTTCGTAGAGCAGCATTTCCTGATGCTAATGACATGTGCAAAAAATTTCTAAACCTGAGAAACTGTTTTAAACGAAATGGCACAATTTGACTGTCAGTAGGCCATTGGCCTTAACAGTCTTTGCAGCTTATGCGTCTGTTCTTACGACATAGATGACAATCTGCTTAATTTTAAACTGTTTTGATGGTGTACAGCATTTAAAGCTGAAAGAAATAAATCTTTAGTAATGAATACGGCAGAGCATATCATGATAACTTTAACTTATAATATTTTACATCAAAACTCTCTATACAACGTGCATGCTTGCAATGGTAATGTTGCGGAAAATCCTCCACAAATGTACGGCCTGCCACTGAATGTTTTGTTTTGAAGTTGAAAATCAACGATGCAGCCCATTACAAAAGGTGTCTTAGGCATCAAATTTAAAAACATTTCATTTTGCTGTACTACCATAAGCAAGCAAACTGCTTCCGGTGGCAAATGTTGGATATCAATTTGCAACGAGCTTCCAAAAACTTTGCAGTATCACTAAAGAGCCCGCACATGAATGTCAATTACTGAAAGTGTTCTCTTTGCTGCAATTCAACACAAAAGATTCCTTTGATGAGATCTTGAGTCACAGGTCAAAGTAGCATGGCATTCTAATAATAATAATAATAATAATAATCTGTATCTAAATATCGGATATGGCAATTTAAAATTTATTGAAATTAGAATGGGGTAGGAAGGAAAGTCATTTTCAAAGGAGATGGACACAGGAAAGGTGAAAGACGTAGATAGAACTAGCAAAATGTTTCTCAATCGTCCAGGTGGTATCAGCTTAAAAGAGCTATTGTAATCTTTGAAGGGAGTTCGAGATTGGCTCCTGGCGAAAGGTCAAAAGTCATCTCTGTGGTACCGAACTAACTTTGACCCGGGACAACCAAGGCAAAGTGAATTGCGTCATAGACTGGGCTATCAATCGCTTCAGGACACAAAACAGAATAACGTCGACTTCCGTCGCTTGATCAACTGCAATCAGCTATTGAAAACGGTGTCTTCTTTGCTTCATTTAAATGCTGTATTTCATGACTTCTCACGATTCCGAAATCTAACATCCAGTTTTATCTCTGATTACTGTCTAAGACATTGAAAACTCTGGGATCAGTCGAGAATTTTTGGCCGCAAAAGCAAATGATCAAAGGAAGGAAGTCTTGTGTTGCAAATTGCCGTTTAAATGGATGTTTAGATTTGTAATACGTTGTATTTATAAACGTGGTCGACTGGAGGCGAATCACAGACCAAAAGCACTTATTGCATGGGAAAGTTCAGGCCAGCATGGGAATTTGCATGGAAGAAATCATAAACACCAAAGGTAGTAACATCAGCTATGAAAGGTGTCCAAAAATTGGACGCTCAGAGCTATGGGCTCTACTTGGTAGCAAATGAGTTAGAGCAGGGATCTCCAACCTCGTTTGCTCAAAGACGGCATCAACTATCAACAGCAGCCGGGGGGTCTTGTACCCACTCGAGGTCCATGTAAAAAAAGAATCAAAATAGGAGCCTTCGTTCTAATTGCCTTCTTTTTCTATGCACAAACGGTCTCCATGGGCCTCATAAGCAGGCCTCGTGGACCACATCTGGCCCGCGGGTTGTAGATTGGAAGTCCCTGAGTGAGAGTATTGTTGATTAATGCAGTTTCAACAACTTTCATGCAAAGATTTATCCGCAACTGACTGTTGCTTAGATCACTAGTAGCAAAACTCATTGCATCCTATCCACACCAAAACATACCAGGTGCATGGATTGAAATCCTTGAATCGGCTAGATATACAAAGTTTTTGGCTGGGAATAAGTAGGCAAGCGGGAAAATAATTGTTGCAGTTGAAGATCTGGAAAGATGCAGGAAGGTTATAGGTTCATTTCGGTTGAAAAATATTTTCGTTACGAAAGTGGCAATTCTAGATAAGCGATACAAACAATGCGATTACCATATGTTGCCGATTGCACTGATTTTTGATTACTCTATCCTCCTGATAGCACTGATTTGTGATTATCATTTTGCTGATTGCACTGATTTGTGATTACCCTATCCTCCTGATAGCACTGATTTGTGACTATCATGTTGCCGATTGCACTGATTTGTGATTACCCTATCCTCCTGATAGCATTGATTTGTGATTACCATATGCTGCCGATTGCACTGATTTGTGATTATCCTATCTTGCTGATTGCATTGATTTGTGATTGTCATATGCTGCCAATTGCACTGATTTGTGATTCTCCTATCCTGCTGATAGCACTGATTTGTGACTACCATATGTTGCCGATTGCACTGATTTGTGCAGGTTTTGCAATCTATTACCCAATACTCAAGTATTTTCCTAGGTCACTAATTGACCTCGCTTCAAGGATGAGCCTCATTTCAAAGATGAGCCTCATTTCAAAAATGAACCTCATTTCAAAGATAGGTGAACTTTATTTCAACGATAAGTTATAGTTCAACTCAGTTTAGGAAGAATAATATACTGCTAGCCCCTTCACATAACATTCAACTCTGCAAAAAGGTTGTGGGATTCGATATAATTGCTCATTATCAACAAAACTTGCCTATTATCAGCAAAACCTGCGTATTATCAACAGTTCAATCACATAGAAATACGACGTTTTGCTCAATTAATTCCAAATTCAATCGCAAAAACTTTGCCTTTAATTCTCTAGAAAAATTTTGTAACGCCCTATTCTGCAAATGATGAATCTAACAATGAGTAATTTAAAATCAAAACGCCCAAGAAGATTTCAAAGGCTTTTTGCATATTTAATTAACTGCACCACAACAAAAAGGGATATGAAAGCAATATCAAAATTTGGAGTTTGAAAGGAGTATCTGAGGCAGCGCTTACACGGGGCCGACCGAATATTTGGCCACTTAGGCGTAGTGTTCACATGGGGCCGGCTAACCGACCTCAAATTAGGTCATTTAGGCGTGCAAATATTCGGCCACTTAGGAAAGCGACCTTCTTTGGAACTTGACCGGTCACGTTCGTGGACGTCCCGTGTGAAGGGCTTTGGACGGCCGAATATTTGCATGGTACCACAAAGAGGGTATCAATATGCGATTAAGAGGCCTTTAGTAAATGACAGATTTTTTAAAATGAACAAGGAAGTTACTAGTGGTTTGCCATTTTACGTTTCTCAACCTTTAGTGGATAAATAAAAGCATGGGTGAATAATTTCGTAGATTAAATGTAAACTCTGATGTCGGTTTTGAATGTAATAGCAGATGTAGTAGGTATTGCTTCGATGGTTACTACACTCTCAGATAACTTTTATCATACGCTGTCGTCAGTCCAAATAAAATTCATTTCACTTTCTTTTTCTTTCGTACGCCAGTTTCTCACTTTTGCAAACTCGTCTGATTGAATGGGAGAAAGTGAGAAGGATGTTACTTTTGTTTACAATAGATTTGGCACAATTCTTACTCTGCGCATGTCATGAACTGGACTGACCGACCCCGTGTATACGCAATGCCTAAGCGACCTTTTTTGTAGGCTGCTTAATCGACCTAATATTTGGCCGCTCAAATATTCGGCGGGCCCCGTGTAAACGTAGCCTGAATCTCTCTGCATGGTGAAATGAACGATTTCCGAATTGACTAATCATTCATTTTTGCTAAATGAGTTGCTAAGTTGTCCTCTGCAGTAAAGAAGATCTAAAATTTGACTCGAAGCTTGAATAGTAGCTGCAAGCTCGATTTCCGCTCAAATGAGAAGTGGCAGCGCTGGAGAGATCAGCAAAGAGACTGGCAATCCTACTTTACTATGCAGATCTTTTCTACAAGGCACCCCCTTCCCGACAAATGAATCGTTGATCCTTCATTCTATGAAGCAATCTCTATTTTAAAAAACCAGACCGCATTGTCAATATTTACTCTGCACTGCAAACGTCACAGTGGAACAACTTGAAAAACTACGAAAGACAGAAAAGTACAGAAAGACATAAAATATAGTACAATACTATACTAGGGTGCTGGGAGTAAAATACAAGTTTGAGAGCCTTCGAGAAAAACCGTGCTAGTTCTTCAAAGCTTTATTCATTCAAAATTTCACTAGATATTTTGAATCTTAAAAATCACACATTCATAGATAAAGGTAATTTGTAGTCACAGGTTGATACTGCCCTAATATGACGATTCACTGAAGCCTACCGCATTGAATACAGCTCAATTTCTTTTGTTGCAGAGATTGCTTTTGCTCTTTTGGGTAGAGCTACACGAAGTTGAACCGACTTCCTTCAAGAACATATTCCATCTGTAATTTAGGCCCTTTTAGTCGGTACAGGCCCTAATGAGCTAGTATAGGTAATATCACCAAACTCCCTAAGATGATCTACTTATACCAATCGGAACTTCTCCAATTAGCAGGGACTTTGAAGAAGCTAAAAAGAGGGGTGTGTGACGAAGCGAAACATCAATACAGAAAAGCAAGTGGAACACCCTTGATGACAGCATAAAACGTGAAAAAACCTTAGCTTGTTTCCAGAAGAGAATAGGCAAATGGTCTGGAGCTAGATGCACTTGTAAAATATGCCAATAAACCACCGTACTTACATATTTACGCATACATTATTTTTACCCATGCAGTATTTTTATTTTATTCTTTTAACTTCCTGTACATTTATTTGTTAAATAGTCGTTTTAATTAGTATTTTGTATATACTATGTATCTTTGTGCCAACTTTAAATATATTCATTGATTGATTTATTGAAGTTATGGAGCAGGGAAAACGTTGAAAGATTTTAGAAAGATCAAGTCAATCACACGAGGAGAGTTCTGGTACCATCATAAATACTGTAGTTGTCTAAACTCATTTAGACCTTTTAGCTTACTCTAGGAACTGAGAAAAATCCAGAGCTTCTCTGTTTGCAATACAAGTAGGCAAGAGATACGCTAGATGCTTATAAAAACCATGTCCAAAAGTTCAAACTACCTACTGCAGGTTCAAGTAGATCTCGCTACTTCAGAAAAGGGTCAAAGCCTGTTGGTTATGGCGTAAAAGAGAGAGAAAAGGGAACTAAAAGAAGACACAAGCGAGGCTGCCAGAAGAGAAAACCAGAGCAGAACGAGACAAATGTATCAGCCACGTGACGATAACCAAGTAAGGTATATTACGTCATCTATTAGGATTCTGAGCAAGGAAATCCAAACAAAACAAAAGAAATACCGCTATTGGAAAATGTTAGGGGGTAACACCAGGCCATATATCATAAGGGGAAATAAAATAATTAGCTACAAAAACGTCGAGGCAAAACAGTGAGCATTTTAAATACGGAAATCGGAGAGCACTTGAAAGAAAAGCAGAAAGAATGTTTACAGCATAGAATTGAAATTTCAAAGAAAGGGTTCGTCGGCAAAATGCAAATCAAATTTCCCTGACTTTTCCTTGACTGATTGTCAATAACATCCACTTATTTCTTGACCCCCATTTCATATTTCTACAAAAATATGCAGAGAAAATGGAGCCGAATAGGTAAGTGATAAACATATACTTAGCATAAAATTATGCAATGTGATAACGTTTACACCTACTAAAAACAAATGGAGCTACCACTTTATGAAGAACCATACAGAACTAATAAGAACTATATGTGGACTAGACTGTATGCTTTCCCTGACTTTTCACTAACTTGGATAAATTTTTTTACTCGATTTTACCTTCGTTTCCCCCAATTCCTTGGGGCTTGGAGGGTGCCTCTGAGAGGACTTTAGTTCTGGCTCGAGCATTTAGGAATGGATGCCCTTCCTGACGTCACCAATGGCATGCGGTGGGCCTCGAACCCAGGACCATGTTGGTCTTAGAATGACTTGGATAAATATTAAAGATAATTCCCTGATTATTCCAGGTTTTCCATGACCTTTCATAAAAATGGCTCACTTCCAGCTGTTCCGGGTTCAGTATGAACCCTGTACGAAGTTCATTTCAATTCAAGACAAATCACCTTTCCATAAACCTGATTCTACCCACGGCAATAATTGAATTTGATAGTCAAGAAAACCACGAAAGGAGAAAAGAGCCAATTCTTTCATTCATTCTCCAAATCAGAACTCCCGTATAATAATAATTCATTGTTTAAATGTTGTACTTTTCTTGAACGTTAGAAGTCCTTAAAAGCCATACTCTCTATCGATAAGACTATAATTAACAAAGACAGAGGAGGTTTGGCCGAATTTCAAACGGAATTCAAGCGTAGTGAAGCCTAAATGGTCCTTGAAAAGAGATGTTAGCTGCTTTCAATAAACGTTGGATGTAACAAGTCAGCCTTCTGCTCCATGACTTGGAGACTTCCTCCTACAATTCACCAAATGCAACAGCAGGCCTCCAAGCTAAAATTTACGGATTCTTTTATAATTAATGCTACTTTCATGTCATATTTCACGCTATTATATGACATAGTTTCAAAATACTTTGCTATTTCATACCATCTTTCTAAAATTTCATGCTATTCTGTGGTAACCAATCCGTGTTTTATCAATAACAACTTAATGAGATGTCAATATGAATTTGCAAATGCTAAACATCATAAAACTGAGGTTTGCTATTCTGCCACAACGTCGTCATGGATAAAATAAAGAGAACGATATTTCTTTGATTCAAACATTTGTATTCTAAGTCGCAATATTCTATCCTAATCCATGAAAATTTATGCTGCATCTTAAATTTTATGCTTTTCTTTTATTTCATGGCATCTTGAGGGAGGGGCTGCAATTGATTCCTAGTAAGCTGGTCCCTTCGTCACCAGGGTTAAATGGCATTTAACATCATAAAACTTTTTTCAATTTTGAAGAAAAAGAGCTGTACTCGTTTCTTCTCCTTCCACAGCTTTAGGATTCTTTTCAAGTAACCTTCGAGGTAAAGTCATTTGTACGATACTGCAGGTCGCACCCACATAGGAAGATGCTATGATGGTGTATGAAGTTCAGGTCCATTGTCTTCACGTAATAGAGATACTAAAAAGATTGAAAATTGCCTTTGAGAAGGCAATAACTATACTAATACATTGAAGACAGCACATGTATTGATGAAGATGTGTCAAGTCTACAGTTATTTGCAAAAGTTGAAAACCAAACACAAACTCTCCTAATGATTGCGGAATCTGGTGAAATAGTTGAATATTTTCATAAATGTTTCTTGATCTTAAACATTTGCAACATACTGTATTTGATGGGAAATATCCTATTTTGCAAAAAAATTACATCATCAGCCGTAAACCTGGCCACTCTAATGAGCTGTCATGAATGAGAATATAATAGAATGGATGAGAGAAGCGGAGGAGGTTGGCCTGGCCTGTAAAACATATGAAAAAACTGCTTTTAATGTAGTAATTGTCTACAAAGGGTATTAACCAATTCTCAAGACAAACCAGATTCGAGACACCGCCTCGTATTTGAATCACCGGTCATTATGAGCGAGGCTCAAGTATAAAGGTTAAGAAATAGAGGAGCCACTTGTGGTAGAATTCATTGTTAAATTTTCAATTACAGCTACTTTGACTTAATTTGTGGCTGACACATAACGTTGCCCTCAATTTACATTATCTTCTCAGCTTTAGAAAGCGGTCATCGACTAACTTATGACTTGACTGTGCGACGAAACCAAAGTCGTTTTGTATTTCACATGCTCTTGATCCCAAATAGTAAACTATACCATGAATCGAACTGTATTACGGGGGTAACAATAGTAAAACTCTACCATCCATATGATACTTATTATAAAAGACTATAAAGAATTGTACAACACTTCAACAACTGAGACCAAAAATGGCTCTAGTTAACACAGTGTCCAATACTCAATGGCATCATTTTTTGTGTCACCATTGTCGATAGCACCATATTCGGTGTCACTGTCTCAAGTGGTATCACTTTCAATGCCATGTCATCATTCCTAGTGTCAATCAAGCTCAGTGTTACCAATTTCTGTGGAACTCTTCTCAGTGCCATCATTTTCAACTTTGCCATGTTCAGAGCAAACATTTTCCGTGCATTTACGTTCAGAGTCGCCGTGCTCAACGTCACTGTCGCGTTGCTTAGCAATGCTATTCAACTTTAGAGGTCTTCTTGAGGGTGTTTCGTCATCAGTGGCGAGCGGAAAAACCTTTGAATGGGGGGCTGGGGGTGTAGCAACAAAAATCTATCGAAAGGCTGCTAAATGTCACAGAATTATTGACAAACGATGGGGCTCAGGGGGGTGCAGCCCCCTTGTTAAAATTAATAATCATTTTCGGGAGGCTCAGCCCCCCTAAAGAGTCTTCCATTGGCCTTGCTTTTCACAGTGTATTGACCTTGCTTCTAAAGCGTCTTGTATTGCAATAATTACTTCTTCACTGCTATATGGTAATTGAGACATGTCTAATTGTTCGTTATACTTTATTCGTACGTAAACAGTCTGTTGGTACTACAGAACTTTACTACAGTACGAAAAAGCGGCAACATTCTCTTGACATACTTAAAAGCTTTTTTTCGTCCGACACTCATCCGAAGCTTTCATACTCTGATGAGTGTCGGACGAAAAAAGCTTTTAAGTATGTCAAAAGAAAGTTGCCGATTTTTCGTGCTGTAGTAAACTTCATTAGTACTAAACTAAAGTATCATATCTGCGTTTTTGAAAATATGGGCGTGGTTGCACCTAGAGCCCCTTTTGTTAAAATTTTTAGAAATCACCACTGTCGTGAAGCAAGTATCTGCCGACAAGCAATAGAAGCACCGACGGTTACAACAAAAGTGGGGGTGTAACACCCCCAACTTAGGCACGCCCCTAGTCTTCATTAATCTCCTTACTCAACAGAAATACCAGTGACAACATATCAAACACGACTTTCCCAACACAGTTACGTGTCCTCTAGATTGTTCATATTCCGTAGGATTTCAACGTAAAATTTGAAATTATTATCACAGCATTAATACAGCGAGGAAATATTCAAAGCAAGCCGCGTGTTACTTAGGCAATAAAAATGACAAAAATAACCAAATTTACTACTGGTAAACAACTTAAAAACATTGTAGGCAATAAGGCCGAGGTAACATTAAGTCAATTGACAATTTAGAATTGAGTAATAATAACTTCAAAGATTTAAACGTCAATTGAAGGAGAATCATTA
>OLMO02000286.1:16465138-16476947 GCA_900291935.2 Cassiopea xamachana | reverse complement strand
TGCAGACAAAAGTGAACAGGGGAGGGAGGGGATTTAGCTGTAAAAGGACATCTTTTCAGTGCAGTTTTCTAAAGAAGAGGCATTTATAAGTTGATCTATTATCATCTTTCTTCATTAAAAGATTGAAAAACAAAGGGACAAACAAGAGCAAAGTACAGTAAATGTATCTTTTTCAAAGAGCTTTCAGTTTCACATATTTTGTTGCAGCTCTTTGATCACTATATAACTCAAATAAAAGTATTTCAATGTTTCGTTTTTAATTAATGGCTGCAGGCCTACAGGAATTCAAAGAAATATCACTATTTGTGTCCACATAGAGGGGGAGCAAGTGGCAAAGCCAAAAGGGAGAGAGGTACAGACAAGGGGAAGGACATTAGACACAAGGCTTCGCTAAATTGCAACCAGACCCAATGAGGACCTTTGAGGGGCCTGGGGTAAAGAACATAATGGGGCCCAACAAAAGAAGTCATTGAGCTGCACACTGCAAAACTCATAAACTGGGAAAATGTGAGAGAAAGAACTCTCTTATTTCTTTCTAAATAAATCCTGTTTGAGTAAGAAACATTGTTTACAACAAAGTTGTGAGAAATTCCAGCACTTCTGATCCCAGATCCAAAAATGCTTTCTATATCATTAAATATGCAGAGACTCTTACCTATGAGCTCACCATGCAATTCAGAACTGATCATCCTTTTGAAGGTAGCTTGCATACATACAGCTAGTGATCATATTGGTGTTCCAATGAGACTATAAAGAAAAACCAGGGTCAAATAAGTTGTGATATCTATAACCTAACACAACTCAGTATATTCCAATGGTCTAACAAAGTCAATCCTAGAAATGGCACTTTTGCATCAGCAGCAGATGCAAAAACACTAAAAAGTTCTCATTCAGCAACAGTCAATTATATTCTTTACCTGAACCTCTACCATTTTCTCAAGATGCCTAACTTCCAATAAATTCAAATATTTGAGCAAACTTATTGCCAAAGGAACATTTATAACTATGATAAATAAAACCCAAAGTATTCGTGTGCTTTCAGACAAATGCCTCGAATTAGCATCACATAAAATTGGTAAGATGAGTAACACTGATGCAGTACGCCATCAAATGAAACTCAATCTGCCAATGTCAGTCTCGTCATCTTTGGTCATCACCAAGCACAGTTGACGTAACATCCTAACCTGGATACCGAACTCTAACTCCATGATCATCTCGCAAAATTATCTTTCTGCAAGGTACAATTAGCAAGGGTGTAAATTCAAATCAAGTTCCTATGCCGTGCAACCCCGCCATCAATACTAGTTCCAACTAAGATCAAGCGCTTCTAATGCCAACCACAGGAAGCAAATAACTTCTAATCTTAGAGCAATAGTCTCCAAAAGCACTGAATTTATCCAAGCCTTTTACTAGTTAACAAAACTTGAACTGATAGCTCGCACTGGGGAAGGGCGCTGCAAATACTTACCTTAGGTTGAAACAAAATCCAATATGATCTTTGCAATCATGGCAGTTCGGTAAAAAGGAAAACTTGAGGAATTATATTTGATCCCTCAATTATAAGCCTACATCATTATATTATATGTTTCAAGGAAACTGCACTGGCAGTATTGGTGGTGAAACCACTTGGTGCACATTTCACCTTTCACCGTTTTCATCGTGCAAGGAAAGAACGACTCCCACGTGGTGGCTCTATTTGTTGGTTGAGTGAGAACTGCATTCTGGGAGTATGTACCCAGAGGCCTTTGTAATGCCCCGAAAGTTGTTGATGTTGCAGACAGGGCAACATGTGGCTTTATGATTGATCTGCTTCTTGAGGGACATCGGAGCGAGGGGGTGGAGGGGGAAGATGGCTGCAGCCCCTCATTTTTTCCTAGTGTATGATGTTATAAAATAGATGTTCTACCCCGCAATCGCCAGCGCATGAGTAGATATTCTCACATGGTGGAGAGGAGTAGAGCTCATGGCTGTAAAGCTTTTTGAAAAACCCCATGAAATTGCCGAATGTATCCCAATGAAATTGTTTGAAGTTACTGATATTACCGAAAGAATGCTACACACTTATTTCAACACATGACATGAGCAAAGACAGACTTGAATTTGTGGCAAAAACTTGCAAAAACTTCCCAAAAAAGAGTACGATTTACTGATATGGGGCAGGATTTGCTGACTGAGCGTTTTCCAGGGGGTCCCACTCGTGACGGCCCTGTTTATGTTTGTTGAAATTCTGGTTAGGAACTTGGATTGAAAAACAGATACTTCTACTTTAGAAAGAATCCACTAACCGGTAATTCTCCTAATTGAACAAAAAGCTGCTTAGTCAGTTGCATTTAGAGCTGCTCAATCAGCTCACCTCTCTGGATGGCATGCTAGTATCAATTAACAGAAGCAGACATCTAGGATACATGCACAGCCAGGCACGCCGGAGCGATAGTGGGGCAAGGAGGGCAGACAGGAGCACCGACTTGAATGGGCACCTCTTTGGGACACCGCCTAGCACAAGCACCTTTTTGTGACCTAAGACACCTCTTTGAGACATTTTCATTGCATCCTTTAGCATGGCCAATATTTCACACATTTATACAAATATTTCTTTCTTCCAATCATATATCCCTTGCTTATATTGCTCATTTGATCTCCTTTGAATCATACCAATTTCTAAAAAGAGACTCTGGTACATTTTTAAAAAAAGCACTTTTGCTCCCCTTGCTCCCCTAAATAAAAGGCAGGAGGGAACTTGTACCCCTATCCCCTCTTTCCGCGTCCTTGTGCGCAGCAGAGTTTTTATACCTCTTTCTGGTTGTTTTCAGCACTTTTTTCGAAAGTAGAGATGGTGATTAAAAAGGCATGATAATTGTTACTGCTAATTTGTAGATTGTGAAATATGGAGTCTTCCACTTGCTTTTAAGGATAACCCTTTCAGTACTCTTTTACGACACAGACAGGGGTGTCGTGGAGGGAGCTCAGGGGATGAACTCCCCTTCTTAAATTATCAAAGATTTTGGGGGCTGAGCCCCCTTCAAAGAACAAGTGTTAGGCTGGATAAATTCTCAACTATGCACTTGCCAACGGAGAGGAAAGGAAAGGTGATCTTCTAAAAATAAAAGATGATTGCTACAACCCTACGTTGGCTTTTTCTTTCTATATATGTTTTCACATTCACAGAAGTGAAAAACAATAGTTTCATAAATTCAAAAATTGTCCAAGGTGCGGTCCAACACACAGCTACAACACAGCCAGGGATACCTACACTGTGGAGACAGGAGGGGCAAGAATTGTCCTTCACGCTGAACTCTTTACATCTCTCCTATCTTCTGAAAGGGCATTTTCTGGCATTGTAGACAGTGATTCATAAAGATTTTCTGGGGGCAAGCCCCCAGACGCCTACATTTACATTGTACTACTAGGAGACCAACATATTAAGCATTGTTCTTCTGGAAAATAGTTTGAAGACCAGAATATATTCCTGTGGAGGAGCATACATGTGCATAGACGTGCCCTCAGAGGACGCCATGCCCCGCTGGTCTAGGTATGCGCAGGCATTCCTGAACACAGCTCCCTTTGTTACAGTTTTAGGGTGAAACCACTGGCCACAGGCTGCATGCGCTGTAAGAATAACGTAAATGCTCAAATAACCAGCATAGCTCTTCGGTCATATATGTTGGAACAGAACACTAAAGATGACTTAGGCCATAGCAGCAAGTATCAGCATCATAGTTGACTTTACAATAATTCTTCATAACAAACAAGAATTCTCACATAAATTAACATTTATCTGTTTCAGGAATTGTTTGCTAAATTTATACACTGAACTAACAAACATTTTCAAGTAAAAAACTACAAATAAATCCTATGAAAATAACGATTCAATTCATCACACATTCGTACAATTTTGTTTAAAAATTCGCTTTTTAGACACAGTTTACATTTGAGGTGGTCCATCGCAACTAAATAGACTTTTAAAAGCATTAAATAATTCTTTACAGTAGATATTTCAACTACAAAAGATGTACATCTACCATAGGCTTGTCCTAGACTAATGTTGTTCATATAATATGTCACATCATTTAGCAAACAAAGGTTTAAATGCTATCCTAAATACATTTTCATTTTAAACATAAGAAAGAAAGCATGAGTAATAAAGTTACCCTTCGTAAATGAATTCAGAAATTTTTGCTCATTTGGATATTTTCAAATTTTTTATGGGTGATCATAGATGCATCACTTTAAAAATTGTAACTGTTGAGAGCTGGACGCCTTGCGAAAGCTGGATAATGCAACTATATTGCATTTTTGAGATCAGTTGATATATAAACCGTATAGGAATAACATTATTACTGGAAGCTTTGCAGAGAATAGTGTGCTCCAAAAATGAAAATCTTGACATTCAAACTAAGCATCCTTTCAAGAAAGTCCAAAATACAGCGGGACATGAAAAACTCTTTAGTGGTGGATATTTTCACCTTTGATTAGTTAAACGCTATCCATTTTATCGTGCAAGAACAGCAAACTAAGTATGTTCCAATGCCTAGTAAATTTTCTACAAAACCAATCATACTGAACTAGAAATCTTCCCTTGAAAACTATTACCTCCCATGTTGACATACATGTTTGTAACACTATCAACCCGAATACAAGGCAATATGTTATGCCTAACCTTGTAAAAACCTACCACCGTATAGCAAAGCCATACAATTATGAAACGATGTTGCCTGGAGCAGATACATCCACACTATCACCAGTTATAGATAAATCCTTAGGAGCAATTGTTGGTCCTCTTGACACAGGAGTAGCCTTGCTCTTTAAAGGCTCTTGTCGTAATAACGGCCTATGCAGTTCATCTTTTTTGCACTCTGACTTGACCATGCTTTCTCCATTATAGGACACAGTATCTGGGCAAGATTGAGACTCTGCATTCTTAAGTAGCAAACCTTGCCTGACTGTTTGCTCAGAGCTCAATAGTTCTGGCATACTTTGGCAGCACGACTCTTTATGGTAATCGCCTTCTCTTTTGAGGCCTAAAAAGCTATTTTTCTTCACCTCATAAAATTCATCATCATTCAACATGTCTGAAATAAAGCCGTTCTCTTCCTTGTGTGTTGGAGAGACTACGACAATAAAGTCTTCATGCAAGCTGCTTTTGTCCAAAACAGACTTTTGCATTTCTCCCAACGTTTCTTTATCTCTTTCATTCTGCCGTGTGTCAGTTACATTTGTTATAATGACATCACATTCGAGACCAGACTCCCCATAGAGACTCTCGGTCTCTGTGTATGGTTTTTGACCCCCTTGTTGACCAACGTTAAGGCAAATATCTCCTATTTCTTTAGCGTAATTCACTGACATTTCAAACTCATCGTCAACGGATTGGCTATCTTTCTGTTCAATGCTAAAACTATCGTCCATGTTTGAAAAAGCACCAATATCTTCCCCAGATATCGTACTTTCTTTTGAATCTTCCAATTGTTTCATTAAGACAGCAACAACAACATTTACAAGGACAAACTGGGTTGACAACACAAAAACAGCAAAGTAGACCGGTGAAATCCAGTAGAGCATCTCACAATCCTGAGTGCAAAGATCCGGGTTTAAAGTGTCCTACAAATTTAAGAATATAAATTTAGTCTAGGTCAAAAACTCAGCGGTGCTGTGTCAAAGAATTAAATTCTGGTTACATATATGATTGAACTCCCTACATTTAGTGAAAGGGGTAAATAAATGTTACTGCCTCTAACAGTTCCATTTCTAGTTGTGTTTCGTCTATCATTTCATGCCTAAATCTACAATTTTTCTGCTATTTATCTTCTTACACCCTTTGACCACAAAATTTCAAAACTTTTCAATTGCAAAGTTTTTCATTAGAACTGCACAAATCTTTTTATAACTGCACATTTTGTGTGAAACTGCAGGTTAAATTAACCTGCATTTAGCATATTTCGCATTACAAACTTTTCGTTTTATAAAATAGCGTTTATAAGACTATTAAGGCTGAGAATCGCTGAAGTTTACGAATAATTTAAGACGAAAAAGCGGCAACATTATTTTGACATACTGCAAGCTTTTTTTGTCCGACACTCTTCAGAGTACGAAACATCGGATAGATTAAGAAATAATTTAAGAATAATGCAATATTCTCAAATAATCTCCTTTAAGAATAATGCAAGGATCAAGCTTCATCAAGATTTGGAATTGCGGTGCATTGGAATTATCGTTATAACATCCTGATACATTAAGAGTAAAGGTAGCCCAGTATACTTTAGTACGTAGGGGAGTGCCTGTTAGAGAGGACACTTATCCTGAGCCAACATAATTGAGGTAGGGTGGCCAGTTCCTTTCTTCGCCTCCTTTATCTCCCCAGTGTTGCGACCGAGTGCCCATTCGCTTCTGGGTAAACAGTGAGTGAGCATTCAGTCAGGGCATTGAGTCGGACTCGAGCCGTAGACCTTCCGCACGGGAGGCATGCGCTCTAACGACTATGCTACCCCGCCCAGCCTGATACCGTATGTATGTATAATACAGTATTAACTGTTCTGCAGCACTTTCGTTTTGCTTTATGATGAAGTAGCATAACATCATCTGAATATACTTCTTTGATTTTCAGGTGAAGCAACACCTTAGGCACATTAGAATAATTTCAGAATAGTCTTAGGCTCTTAGGCTTAAAGTAAAAAAGAATTTAAGAATTCTCAGACTCAGTGAAAAATTTGATAATTAGTATTTTTGTGTATTCGAGTCTGTAGATTAACGTTTGCACTATCGATGGAAAACTTATTATTCTGCTTCTCCTTTGATTTGCTTTATGATGAAATAAGACTGAGACAAAGATTGCATACATTTGTTTCATTTTCAGACAAAGCTACCCCTTTCAAAATTAAGAATAATTTATGAATGATCTTAAGTTAAAAACTTGAGAATTTTAAGAAAACTGAAGATCAGCAAAAAGTTACGTATTCTTAGAAAAAACTGTGTATACAACTGCAATACCNTAACTTGCTACACTGCATTTGAAAGTGGAAAATCTCAAGAAGATAGGTAATGTAGCTGGGTCTTTTTCTTAAGCTTTCTGAAATTATACTTAATAAAAATTCCATGTATCGTCACAAAAGATTCCAACTCTACGTTTATGTATGTTTGGTATTTCTTCTGGAATTTTAATGTGCCAGATTTCAGAAATTTAACGTCCGTTCTTTTCTGTAAAATGGAGGGCGCCATAGAAATATGTCTATGGAGGGCACACTTTTCAAAAATTGTCTTCAAAAACTAATCTATAGGGTCATGTACTGCAATAAACCCCTGGCCTCTATTGTGACGACCTTCGATATTTCAAAATGGCGTTGATCCTCGTAATGGTATCATAATTGTGTACCATAAATCCTCAAATTAGGCCCTCCTCGAATTCGCCCCGAACCTAGAGCTACAAATTTTTAATAAACCCCTCGAATAATCCTCACTCAAACATGTGGCTGTACCTATTTGAGACAACTTTATAGAGTTCCAAAGGAAAAAGCCGCCATAAATCAACGAAAAATCGTATGTCCTTTAGAAAACAACCTATTACTTGCATTTGTAGCATCAAAAAATAGCTTATTGGTAGAATAATTTCAGATTGAATATGAACAACTACCAGAAAAATTTTGAGCCCCCCTCAAATAAGCCTCCATGCAAAAATCCATAGATAAATAAACCCCCAGTGGGGGCTTTTTCGAGGATTTACTGTATTTCTCGTGCATTATAATACGCAAAGACAATCAAGTGCAACAATTAATTCGGACCCGTGGCTCATATGCTCTTCAGTCTAAGCCCCCATATCTTACTTCCGAGAAAGGTTGCTTAATCGGCCTGAAGCTGTCCTAATTAGACCACAGCGTCAGTAAGTGCTACATTAGCCATTTTGCAAATCAGAAAGGATTTCAAGCTTGTAAATGCAGACGCACTGACCGTTTTTTGGTTATGCAAAGCTTGCTATTGAGGCCACGAATCGCACCTTTGGCCACAGATACTAAGTTATGTCTTGATATGTCTTGGAAAATTTTGGCCGCGAGGTGGAAATTTTGGGCCACCAACATTAACATGGTTGAAACCACATACAATTATTCTATTTTAGACTTGCGAAGTGGCGTAGGTAGGTACAAAACTCTATAACTGAACATAAAATGAGAGATCCATTACGATCTTAGATAGCAATGGTGATGTGAGAAATCCACTTGCGAAAATATTATGAAAATAAGTCATATGCATTTATGGAAGACATTTTCAATAAAAGTTTGAATTATTCTTTCAATTAAATATCTAATTAGAGGGTTGTTATTGCTTTCTCACTTTATGGGTACTTGGCTCTTTCAAATTACTCCCTTCCAATAACGCACCGACCACAAAGTACTGAAGTACGATAAAACGTAACTTAAAGCATTCCCAACTCTATTAGCAATTACATAGCAAAGGTTAAGTACAAAGATGTCAAAGTTATCAACAAGCGAACACACATGACGCTTTTATATAAGAAACTTGTTTGTTTGAATCAAGAGTTTGTTGTCAGTCTTTTTTGTTCAAAAAGAGGAATACTATCTGTTAAGGTAACATCAAAGGCTTACTTTCATTATTCCACTCCAACTGTCCCCTGTGGATATGCGAAACAGTGTCAGCATTGCATAGCCAAAACTCCTAAAGTGCGCATGACGACTAAACCCTTTACAAAGGCCTCTGTTGCAGTCTAAAATGAAACACAGGTGATATTTAATAGAGGCTGTCAGCGAGAAAAACTATTGTATAGTTAATTCAAAGGATATTTACGACACTTCGCTTTGTTTATGAATATTGAAAGCAAAAAATACTCTTCTTTTTATGGAGTTCAGAAGCAACAGTGAAAATGTCATTACCTAGCTTCCCAAAAAGCTCCATACCAAGAGATGAAAATATAAAAAATAACAACATGAATAACATCGAGAGGTTGCCAACCTGAAAGAATAACACCATATTGCATTTGTCAATTTTTTTTAAACTTGTCATTTATATACTCCAATTAAAAATGCAAATACAAATCTCACTAATTACATGAAATTTGTATCTGACTAATGAGGCTACGTTTAGTTAGCAATTAGTAATCTACAAGAAAATATAAAAAAGAAAAGAAAGAAACGAAAAATAAACTGTAAATTGAAATTATGCATAATATGTTTCTCTATAAGGTAGTAAGAAGATCGGGGTTTGTTTCTCATGCAGAAAATGTAGTGGATAGATCGGATGATGAAGACTGTACTCGATGTATGACTAAAGTCTGCAACAAAATAGAGAGTAAACATGCGGCATAATATCAAGGTAAGGATTGCGTGAAACTTCAGTATTTAGACACCTAGCAATGACAGTCTGCTTCTTTGTAGAATTGTCAACTAATTTGTCTGTTACTAGACTAGACAAGTAATGTCTTGCTAAAATATGGCCAGATAGTCTGTTAGTACTACAGAAATTTGCTACAGCACGAAAAGGCGGCGAAATTTTTAGACGTACTGAAAAGCTTTTTTCGTCCGGCACTCGTCAGATTGTGAAACGTCGGATAGCGACGGAAAGATGAACAGAAATATATAGCCAAATACGGATACACGTGATCGGATGCGTCTAATTGGCCCTAGGAGTGGCCAGTTAGCACCAATGTGGCTAATGAACAGAGCCTAAGGTAGGTATTGTCATTTTGTTGTCTCCTTACTTTGCCACATGCACATTATGACCAAGTATATTCAGTGAAAAATGTGGCGAGAGAAGATTACTCTCTTTTTGGAAATCTTCAGAATAATAAAAGGAGATCCTACTCCAGAAAAGATGAGACAATACTTAATGCTATCCAACATCACGCACAAGTTAGTCGCAACCTCTTTTTTCCAAGAATGGAATACAAAGGTTGATTTTCAAGGTTTATTCATGCCTCTACTTAAGCCAAATCGCCAACTATAGGTTTCAAAGTTAGCGAATTGTTGTGCTGTTGCTGTTACATTACTGTGTTCGCTTAGTGCTTTAAGGCTGAGTTCCATTTACCAATTTCTGGCGCACGCACGACTTTTTGCGATTGATCATGGATCTAGGCATGCGTACTTACAACAAAAAAGCACATGAGTATCATCGCGCGATCGCCAGAAAAAGTTGAAGTTTGTTAGACTTGTTTTAGAGATCGCCAGTAGTAGCCAATGAAAAGAATAGAAGTTTCAGTAAGTGACAAATTGCACAATGGCGTCGTAGCTGTGGACTAGTCTGGCTACAAATAATGTGGTATGAAGTTCGCTTTGCACATAAACAATATCATAGACATAGTGATTAAGGAAGATAGTTAGGTGAGAAATTAACAGAGATATTAGTTTCTGCCATCTACTTTAAGAAAAATTAGGATATTTCAGAAGCAAAAGATACTAACCACTCTGACAAGAACACCTTTAGTGACGTAATAGAGTGTAATGTAAATGGTTACAATCGCGTTGCTAAGTAACTAGGATTACAGATTGTTGGGGAGGAAGATGAGCGAGAGATTTTGGAATTGTGGATTTGAAATTCGAGTTTTGGATTTTACAATTTTTAGAGTGTGAACTTGAGATTAGGATTGACTTTTGGAAGCATTCATGTAGCTGCTGTTATTCAATTTATTTAACTGTATATGATATTATATCAATTCTCTGTACTACCGTTATATGGGCCTATTTTGTGATTGTCTATTGGTTTCGCTGAACTCGGATCGAACAAACCTTTCATAAAAGGTAAACCCATAACCACAAAAATATATAACATATTCAATACCAATCATGTGACGAGAACATTATGCAAAATTATGCATTACTTATGGCGCATTAAATATGCATATTCATTGCTTATTACGTTAGAAGAAAAAGGCACCTGAGGTAATGTTTGTGAAAGACAGTTGAGCAACTTTTGAATACCATTTGCAGATCTCAATATTTTCAAAACTAGAAATCAAAATAGAAAAGACAAGTAATAATCGTATAAAATCAGTTTACATGAGAGAAAATTTAAATGCATGAAAAAACGATAAAAAAGAAATCTGATTTTTCATTTCTTAAGGAGATATACACTGATAAATTTGACAAAAAACTGAAAGAGCTGTTTTTATTTTCCTCACCTCGAGTAATTCTCAGCACTCTCATAATCCTTATAATTGTTGGATTTATTGGCAAACTCTCATTCAATTCCTCTAAAATTATGCCTATTATTGAAAGTGCCACAATTGCTAAGTCCAGTTGATTCCACCTGAAATTAGAAAATGACAGGGACAAGCGTAAAGTGACTTTCTTACTAACTGTTGATCCCTTTTTCATGCCTAGTGTAACAATCATACTGTTGCATCAGTTTCATAAAATTTGAGAAACTTACAGAATTGAGTCAGTTGTCAGAATTTTTCATAATAAGTTAAAATCAAATTTTTTATCTATCTAATGTTGCAGTGATAATTTAAAGTATCTTATAGCTTGTCATTGAAATAATGTAATGTTGCAGGGTTATTTTAAAGCGTTATGCTGCTTGGTTCACTTTTGTGAGTGTATCTTTCTTGATAAAACTCTCTTCCAGCGTTTCTTTAATTCATCTCTCCCGGCTTGCCCATTTCAGTATACAAATAGGCGTTGTCTATTCGTGCTCGGATGCGTAATAGAAAAGTGACCCTTAATAAGTTCATTGTACTCTAGCAAGTAATTTAACTCTAAAAAAGAGTCAATGTGCCTCTAATGTTCTAAAATTAATTTACCTCTCTGAAATAAATGTTTTCACACCAAATGCTAGTATCTTCATCATAGCTTCAAGGACAAATATCCCAGTG
>OLMO02000286.1:16446409-16459346 GCA_900291935.2 Cassiopea xamachana | reverse complement strand
TAAGAAGAAACGAGAAGAAGTACAGGAATGCCCATGGATTGTAATTCTTGATTGGCTAGAAATCAAGAATACAAGAAAGAGATAATTTCACATCTCAGCAAAAATGATAGAATCTCAAAGCAATTTAGTTTATATATCTAGGATTTTTTCCTTCAGAACGCTACCAAAAAAGTAATTCTTTCATTGCTACACTTGTAATACAGAGAGCAAAACATCGAGAGCTTCTTTTGGAAGTTATTTTAGAAGTATTTACATGTGCTGTCAACTGTCATAAAGATTCTACCTCATTATACAGTGGCCTATGGAGAGAGTAACCAAGGTTCTCTACAAAAATCCTGATAATAAATGAAAACATTTCTTACCTCCTTGTCAACTCCAACTGCATCTATTCCATTATACATCAGTTTTACCCAACCATCTTTCGTTGAAAATACAAATAATGTGAGCATGGCCTGGAAATTAGGTATAAACTACATAAAAACGGAAAAATCCAGCAAAATTGCCTTGAGTATTGGCTCGTGGTCTAAAAATTCGAACACATACTAAGTAAATTTTGTCTTCTTTTTTCTCACTGTGTTCCAACTATAAGTGGAGCTATTTATTCGTTAAAATCATCAACAGAGATGGATATGCCAATTACTGACAAACTATATAGAAATTAAGGGTTTACCTTTAATAAGTTGTCAAAATTATACTCCTGATTCCTCCAAGACCCTCCTCTGAGCAAGCACTCTGCTTTTGTCTTAACTGCATAACTTGAATTGTAACAATAGTAAAAGGATCCTTTGAATATCTATGGTAAATTTGGTGCTGATTTAATAGTCATTTAGTCTCCATAACTCTTAAGTAAATAGTCTGTTGGTACTACAGAGCTTTACTACAGCACAAAAAGAGGCAACATTCTTTTGACATACTTAAAAGCTTTTTCGTCCGACACTCATCAGAGTATGACAACGCCGGATAGTGACCTAAAGGTTAACCGAAATATATATCCAGATGCAGTTACATGTGATAGGATGCGTCTAATTGGCGCCAAGTGTGACCAATTAGGACCTATTAAGACCCCTCTTGGGGCCAATTAGACTCATCCTATCACATGTAACTGCATCTGGATATATATATTACGGTTAACCTTTAGGTCACTATCCGATGTTTTGATACTCTGACGAGTGTCGGAAGAAAAAAGCTTTTAAGTATGTCAAAAGAATTTCGTGCTGTAGTAACTCCAAAGTATAACAAAAGTAAATATTGATTAAGGATGTAGTGGAAGTATAAAAACAAAAGGAGCTAAATAGGTAGTAAATGAGTGGCATCCTTTATTACATTTCATGCACAGGAATTGTCTTAGCAAACTTAACGTCTTTTTCTTATAAGAAACTTCTCTATAAGAAACATGACGATGAAATTAGGCAAAAATTAAGAAACATTTAAGAAACATAGGCAGGCTCAGTATCAAATAATAACTTGAAAAAAACTGTGTTAAAAGAAAATTTTTTATCAATCGAGAAGCAAAATAGAAAAAAACATCTATTAAATGCCTCGCAAAACCGGAACATCTTATTTCTTGCATCTATCTCAGTTGCCTAATCTGGGTTATTGTTGTTATTGAAAGTCTTTCAGAAATATTCAGAAATATTGATTGGAGGAAATATTAAGAAATATCCAGGCTCAAGCTTCAAAGTGTGTTTCTTAGCAAAAAATACTTTTATTTCACCTGATGCAGCATCAGGTCAGTGGGAAGTTAAGATTTATGAAAGATTGGAAATTTAGAGCATTTTCCAACTCCATGAAGAAGCAAATCTGTTAGAGCTGTTTGGATGTTAGGAAAAGACTAAAACTCTTCTAAAGCAAGGGTTGGGCTTATCCATAGTAACATACCTGCACACCAAGAATACCAAATATGGTAAAAAATACACCAGCAATGACGAGCAGATTTCCGATTGGTTTCAATGAAGACATCAGAGTTTCGACGACAAGCTTAAGGCCAGGTGCCCGACTGATCACCCTAAGAGATTGATTTTTCAAAAATATCAATCAAGATTTAATACTGGTTTTAATCGAATTGATTAAACTTTGAATAAGATAGTTGCCATACACAGCACTTAAGATGTCTAGCAGCACGGTTCTGAATTATAGCTAGGAGACAAGGCGTATGTTTTGATTGTGAACTTAAAAACGCATTAAGACATCAACTTATAGGACAAAAATTATGGCTTCCTATGATCATAAAATCATGAACTGAAATTACACTAACAATGAGTGCTTTAAGCAAACACTGTCGCTCCCAGAAGAAAATCTTAACTCACTTTTGTTTAACAGTTGCTCATAAAAACTATTTTTGTTTGAAAAGTTCTAACTAAAGTCTCATCGACTCTGAAAGAACATGCATGAATTACACCCGCCCTGGATCTAATACCATTGTATTTTCCATTGAAAACACTCTCTAGCTTAACAGGTCATGCTAAAATTGACTGCAATGAATTTACCTCAAAGGCCTAAGTGTTCGTAGAGCCCTGAACACTTTTAACACACCAAGAACACTGCTTTTTGTTGAACTATACTTGGTCACGAAAAAGTCGATCAAGGAGATGATAACTAATAGACAGTCCATAACATTCCATCCACTCTTTAGATAGGTTCCCTCTCCTATTGTGAATCCGTAGGCGATGACCTAAAGAAGATACATAATATCTATAGGCCAGTTCTCTTAGAAAAAGCCTTTGATTAAAGTTTCTTTTGCATAAAGAAGAACAAGAAGAACTAGCCGTGCATATTGACACAAGAACTTGATTGCATCACAACCCAAAGTGCATTCCATGTACTTAGGCCCGAAGATCTATGGCGTGAACCAAGCTCCATTTTCAGCGTTCGGCGTGGAAACTAATGGAAAAGTATTTTGGCTCGCATAAATCCTCGAGTATTTAGCTTGCCACACTGGGTGGAATGAGATCTCCTTTGTTATTAGCTTGGGTTGGTGCTGTACAAGCGTTGTTCTTGGCACACCGCACACATTCCCTGGCGCACCTTCAGCGTGCAGTTTACATGGAATGCACCCTGGATCACAACTTGATGATAACGAGCAAAATATAAGTCAATGGATATCACTCATGATGGGGAACGTCAAGGAAAATAGAGATAAATACAAAAGCTTTTTGTGTGCTGCCTTATAACTGCGGAACTGGAGTCAAATGTTTAAGAAATGAAATGATATAATGAAACGACGTATAGTTACCTTGATGATCATTTCAGTGAGAAATACAAAAGTAAAGATGTTGTTTGTGTAATCAATGAATCTCCTCTCCTACGTGAAAAGAGCATAGAAGAATGAATGAACACTTGGTTCTCCATTTCAATATGATAAAAAGGCTTAAATACTCATTGTAACAGATGTAAATGCTTTAGCTTGCGTGTAGCAGCATCGACCTAACCCCAGGTACTCAATGATGAACATTGAAGTTTACTTACAACAGAGGCAGCACTAACCATCATAAATTGGGGGGGGGGGGGGTTAGGAATCACTCCTTAGAACGACCACGCACTTTCATTGTCGCGTCCGCTTCAGTGCAAGGAAGTGACTATTTTGCTAGTTCGGTACTACAGTGAACAATAAAAGACGCGGGGAAAGCGCGATAAAGAGAATGTGTATTCAGTAAGGAAAAATTGCATCTTGCTAGATTTCCTTCGTCACACCCCAATGTTTTTTCATCGAATTTGGAAGTATCAAAAGCTCGATGCTGGAAATAACTCATTCTCATTATTATTGGCTAACTGTTGAAAACGCTATTCTATTTGATCGCTGTGTGGTGGCACATAAGATTTTGAATAAGTTGAGTCTGACTACCTCTATAGCTATTTATTTGCCAAATATAATGCTTCTACGGGTTAATTAAAATGATAAGCAAAATAAGTAATACCTATAAAAAATGAAAACTTTTTTGGGCTGTTCTTCCAGAGAGTTGTGTTTTGTGTGCCTGCTCTTCGCATTATTT
This sequence comes from Cassiopea xamachana, assembly GCA_900291935.2. Taxonomy (NCBI): domain Eukaryota; kingdom Metazoa; phylum Cnidaria; class Scyphozoa; order Rhizostomeae; family Cassiopeidae; genus Cassiopea; species Cassiopea xamachana. The sequence goes on along the minus strand of OLMO02000286.1, from coordinate 16,455,357 downwards.
GCTCGTCAGGTACGCTTTTAGTTCTTTTTTCAAGAGCCGAAGTGTTTGGATTTTTCTAATATTGGCTGGAATATCGATCCAAGCCTTTAAGACAGAGTACTATAATCCTTTTTGGCATGTTCAATTATTAGCCTGGGATCAGGAGATCCTTACAATTCTTTGTTTCATAATTTGAGCACGCGGATCAATACTGGTAATTGTCCCAAAAACTTTCCAGACTCAACTTGTTCAAATGTTATATGCCATCAAAGAGCGATCAAATTGAATATGATTTTCAAAAGTTAGCCAATTCAACAGTTAACCGCGGGAACATGCCCCCCTCTTCCCTTGTGAGGCCGCCAATGACTTAAAGCTGTGAATTCCACTATCGCCTGCTTGCACTGATACAAAGTTGAAGGTGATTTTAGACAGAAAGAAAATTGTCATACCCAGCTGAGGGGGTCCAAATCAGGGCTCTCCATCGCCAAAACGATGCAGTTGAAGAATATGAAGAAGAGGATGACTCTGTCGAACCATTTGCTAGTGCACAGGGCTAAATTAAATCTTCTAAACCTTTTAAAAAAGAAGAATAAATGACAGTTTATTAATTTAAGTACACATGGACGTTGTGAGAACATAATGTGTTAAGGAGGTTATAATTCTACATTCATGCAGCTCTAAAACAAGCCTAGAAAGTTGTTTCTGGATTAAGTGATAAGTTGAAGCGTGCACAAGGTGTATACAAAGAAATCTTATGCGTATTAGAACTCTAGTTTCGATAGATTGAATTGAAATTGTGACTTACAGATATGAAACAAAAATTTGGCCTAAATATTTACGTTAACAATCAATCTATTGCAAATAATGTAACATGGAAACTCAATGTTCATACCAATTATCTGGTGAAAGGATGTAGAAGGAATATCCCACTCTTCTCTCTAAGCATGCAACTTTGCACTTTGGCTTTTTCTGAAAAGAAAGTGAACATTAACAAACCATTTCAAACTGGCTGTACACTATGTTGAGATTCAATCGCTTTTGAAACAACCACAACATCGTAAGAAGTCCTAGGAATATCTCTGAAAGGATTTCTTGGTGCATTTGACAAATTGTGGCTGTATAGCACACATACATTGCAAAAAAACCAGAATAAGCTGTTGACCCAGTACTATTTATTTGAGTACGCCAAGAAGTAAATATTGCAAGTAAATATAACATGATGATAGATTGTGAAATGTAAACAACAATATAATGCCTTTTCTTCTCCGTTGCTCTTCTCAAGGACTCTTCTTTCGTCACCATCTTCTTTGGTTTGAACCACATCATTTTCTGCGTTTGTGACTCGCTGCTGGAGAAGGGCATTCTGCTCGCTGTCACATGAAATCAAAAGTAGTTCTTTAGAACGTTAATCAAACATCTAGATAGCATCATCATATAGCTATCAAAGTATAATGCCATGAAAGCAAGAAGCCTAAGAATCTTTCCACAAACACATTCAGATCTGATTCAAAAATAGTTCCTAAGTCAACCAGTAAAATGCTACTTTCTTTTCTTCATGTCATCTTTTTGCAAAGGAAGAATAACCAGTGGGAGAAACGGGACTCTTCGATAAGTTTCTTGTTCACAAGAGTCCTTTGGGAAAGCATGAAAAATGTGACCAAATAAAGAAGATAAAAACAAATCTAAAGTTTTAGTAAAAATTTTTTTTGGCTTAAGCATAATAATAAAGTAGTGTCATTTCCCTGCAAATTGAAGGGTGTGGTTTGCAGCAACAGTTGTGCTGGAAAATTATGTTAAATTAGGCACTGAAAAAGAGAATAGCATAAAAATCTTGGATTTATCAACAATTAGAAAGAGTATCTAGAGCTCTAGTTTCAATTAATAAAGATAGGTAGAATTGTGACGATCTATTTTGTCCATGTATAAAAGCATAATGTTTAACCAGACGCAATAAACGTACGTTGACTCTTCTAGGTCTAAATCACTCGCTGAATACTTTGTCTTGTACCTAACAACTTTTTGTTGCCTACATTCGCAAAGACCTTCGGAGCACTTCGATGCAAGATCAGGTAGGGATTTGACTTTGCATTTGGCATTGTAGGCAGCCATCTGTTGACATGCACCACTTCCAACATCAGATGCACTCCGTACAAGTGATGGCCTACTTAGACACCTAGCGGTATACTTTGTAAGCTGATTGCTGTTGTGACAATGATTTTCACATTCTGAATGCTGATACAATGTCTGATTTTTGTTCTCATCGCTTTCCAACTTCAATGTCAGATCCTGGTCGTCATCTTCTCCCTGCATTGATATAGATAAGTATAAGCGAGGTGCTCCTTCAGAAGCGAGAATAAGAGTCTATGCTGTTACAGCACAGACGTCAAATCTTAATTAGCTAACAAAGGAATTTTTGTATCTTACATAGATCAAAAGTTATCGAAATTACAAGATACCCATCCTTTTTTTCAATGTTGATAACTTTTCATCTGCGCAAGATATAAAAATTTCTCTTTCTGGAAATGTGAATTGAAGCCTTCTAAACATGCTTGCAAAATATATTTCAATTATTCGAAACTATGTGTTATCAGTTTTTTTGCAAAGAAAGTGCACTATTTACCACCAAAACACGCTTCTCAAATTAATTCTCGCAACATTATTGGCAGGAATCATTCGGTGGTGATTCCTTTGTTACCCAATCAAGATTTGACGCCTATGCTTGATGTTACAAACCTTGAAGCTGCTGACATAATGACCTAAGCTGGGTTGTCATTATGCAAAGGCAGTTAGAGCAACAGGACATCTTGGTAATACAATTAATATAATGTATGTTTCCTTTAAATGCAACAAATTCCAAAGAAAGATCATAGCTACTTTGATGGTACAAAAATTTCCTGCTGAGCTTGATTTCATCAATGGTGAAGCTCAGAATATTACCCTGCACTACGTTTAATAATAAAAGTATTAACTTATAATTACGATGAGTGTCACAGCTAATTAGAGCTGAGATATATCAATAATAATATGAAGTCGCTTCCTTTGCCCTTCTACAGTGTTATTTCGAATCATGGTCCCCTTCTCGTTAAACTGACTTTTCATTTATACCCGATGAATGTCATCATCAACTTTCAAATTTTTCATTAATCAAAATGATATTTGATTAGCAGGAGCAGTTAAATACTTTCTCCAATGATTCTAAACCAGCTACATTAGTTATGCATCATAAGGCCTTCCAAGAAAGCAGCTGCATCTTGTAGTTATTTACATTCACACTTCTGCTTGCCAAAAGTCAAACTATGTCCTGCTAACATTGATCTATCGAGCATTGACTATGCTAAAATAAATTAAAGTACTCCAAACACTCAGATGCCAAATGTCCAAGTAAAACCTCTCATGACAATCAGCAAAAATTTTCACAAACAACCAGCATGTCAGAAAGAGAATGCACCCTAGATTTAAGCAAAACATGACTTTGGAAACACATCTCAAGTAGTGGTTTTTTGATAGTAGAAGAGTCATAATTTCTTCTGAAAGAAAGCAGTTTGGAAACTTTGTTTTGAGAGTTTGCAAGCTAAGTTCAACTGTCTAGTACCAAAAGAGTTTAAAATTTTTCGACAGAGACTAAATAAAGGATTAGACCATCAAGCTTTGAAGTTGTATGGTACAAGTTGCAATGGAGCAGAAGCAGCCAACTTATACAAGGAATCATACATCACTCTGAAACATCTCAATCTTTTTCTGTGCTTGCTTATTGTATGTCAATTTGTTTTCTCCTTGTAGTCTCATAACTCTGCTTGTTCTGCAACTTTTTGACCACTTGAACCTTAACAGCATTTACCTAAAGCATTTTACATGGGCCTAAATTCTTTTGCCTAAAGAAACAACTTCATTCTATGCACCTTCACAGTGGCGTAATAGAAACATTCGGGGCTATTAGGAATTCACCAAATTTGGTGTCCCATCCTTTCTGCACCTCAAATAATGCAAAAATATTTATCTCCTGAACATCGCTGAGGGATCCCCTTTGTGCCCTAAAACTTCGGGGACCCTTAAAAGTTATTGGTTGTTTACTATCTCTTGCATTACTTTATATGTGCGGTTCTGCACGTCTTGATTTAACATGTGACCACCTTACTCCCATATATATGATGATGATCGGACCTTTGTTTCTGACTGAAAATTGCCCAAAATTTGGCAAAACGCATCGCAAATTTGTCAACTAGGATTAAGTCAAATTGTAGTTTGCTGGATTGTATGGAATTTTCGAATAATATGGAATTGTCTACTAATTCGATCTAAAGAAAGAAAACTAAATGGTATCTCTTTTTGTCGTCGTACTTATATTCAGATGAAATTCATGGCTGCCTCCTATAACGCCAGGATCACCACTAGCAAAACAGTTAGCATCAATAATATAAACACTAGCATCATCATCATTATGATTATTTTCATCATCATTACCACCATTATTATTAGAATCATGACATCGTCACTGTCATCGCCCTTATCATCATTCCAATCACTACAATCATCGTTATCACCACCATCAACCACAATCATAATCATCATCAACATTATCTTCAACACCACCATCGTTTTAATCAACATCATCATCAAAATCGTCATCACCATAATCATTATCACCACAACCTTCATCACCACAACCGTCATCATTGGCAGGAATGTGAGGAGTGTGTCATATTGTTCGAAGTCGTTAGAACTAAAGATTCATGTTGTCATTACATTAGAAAGAGCAAAGTCTATTTTGACCAAGCTGATAGAAAAGCAGAGATTAACTTCCTATTCTCTTTATTGAATTATCCAAAATTTGAATATGTGACCTCTGAAAGCAACTTTAAATCCTCTAGTCTTGCTAACCGCTGTGCTACAAAGACGTAGAACCCCAGATTTAAATTACTTCCAAGTTGCTTTATTAGAAGCAGTAGCTACATGAATAGAAAAAGACCGAGGGTAATTAAAGTGGAATGACTAATTCCAAATGCAAAGCCACGCTTGGCTGTTCGTTTGAAAATGTGGATGTCGGCAACTATTTAAAGTGAATGTGTAATAAGAGTGAACTAAAAGAATCAGTAGCTTTTGAGAAAGATTAGAATTTCGATACCTGTTGGCGGGAGACGCGTTTTTTCTGTAGAACTGATTTTTGCTTTAACATTTTTCGAAGTTTCTGAAACAGAGAATGGTATACCAAATATATACCTTGTTCAGTATTGACGACCGTTGTTGAAGGTTAAGAAAATATTCTGAAATTTCCGATCGAGAATCAATTAGCAGATAAAACATCGCCTTGACTTAAATGTTTTGCTCAGCAGAGTGCAGGAAATGAAACTCTTTCATCGTAATGAAAGGCTCATTGCCTTTTACTCTAATAAGTGTAAAAGTTTAAATGTGCAATACCAATGCAGAAAAGTTGAAAAAGATATTTAAGCAGTGTTAATGAACTGAAAGTTATAATTTCATCTTGTATTTTTAGGCTTAGGTTAGATTGGGTTAGTGCTCTGTTTGTCATTTTAAAGTGCCAATGAAGTTGAATGGTGCAATAAATAGAAACAAAGTTGGTTATATATTTTTGTGTCTAAACATGGACACAGTAGACAAAGACCTGCGGCGTTTACAAAATTATTTCATTTTAAAGTGCAAATGAAGATGAATGGTGCAATAAATAGAAACAAAGTTGGTTATATATCTTTGTGTCTAAACATGGACACAGTAGACAAAGACCTGCAACGTTTACAAAATGATTTCTTTTAGTAAACTTTTTCCTAAGTTTATGTCTGTCACTTCAACGCTACAAGACTTTTTGAGTACATAAAGCTTCCGTGGAATCGATTAGAAACTTGTATCTGAATGCTGTCGAAAATTTCACTTCATTTAGTAAGTCAATTCGTGTGTGGTCATGGAAAAATCTCTTGAATCCAAGGTGCAAGAAAGGTTTGTACATCTCCTCGCTTTATGTGCATAGCATTACAATGTGCGAGTTAGCATACTGCTTTTACATGAATTGCTGTTCTGTTTCATATACTAGCAGCTACTATGCTATGCCAGCTGTGGTGGAAGAAGTTAGACTAAAACAGAATAAGTTTAAGCTGAATTGAAAAAAGTCGTTCTATGCAAAGGCATGTTGAGTTGAAAAAGGGTCGTTCTAGGTCAAAGAAACCAACCATGGCAGAAAAAAAGCCATTGCAAGGCAAAGTAATGGTAGAAAATCAGACAAATCCCAGTTTTCACTTTCAAGGGATGAAAGCAGGAGATCTCCTCAACATATTTCATAAATAATGGATCCGTGTTACAATGGACAGTCAAGTATTTGCTAGTTTTGTGCCCACTTTTTCCTCAGAAAATCATACAAAGCCCTTCACCTGCTTGCTTCGAAATATATATCTAAGCATCTATGTTAGCAAATGAAGTAGAATAGAGTACATTAGCCTGTTTAGGCTAGCGTTCTTCTCATTCCTTATCAAATAAACCAAAGAAAAGAAATTCAGAATACAGCTAGTCAATGTATATATCAAAAGGATGTTCCTGCTGCGAATTTTGTTAGCCGGGAAAAGCTAATATGAAATCATTAGGCCCCTTCATAAAAGCTTGCAATAAGCGCAGGGCATGGACTGTTAACTGTATTAACACTAAGTGTTATGGGTATTGTAGCAGATAGCAAGTAGTTCATTCGATGCTTACATCAGGCGGCACAGCAGAATGGTAACCTCACCAAGCTAATGACTCTGGAACACACACACACATACACACACACACACACACACACACACGCGCGCGCGCGCGCGCGAATTTCGATGATGGCGTTATTTCAAAACAGCTGTCAGAGAACAAGCTACTGTCACCAAGAAATAAAGGACACCATAACATCAATTTTTGTGACATTCCAAAGGGGTTTCTGAAATTTGTCGTTAATAGCAAACAGCAAATCTAAGAGCTAAAACATATATGAGTTGCAGCCACTTCAAAGAGAGCCGAAAAGAGCTAAAATGCAAGTTTCTTGAGTTTATTAACGCCCAATTAATCACTTTTGATGACTTGAATACAATTCAACAAGAAGATAAGAATTATTCCTGAATATTATGCAAAAGTTGAAATGGAATAGTTTGAGAATGCTCTCAAATGGAGTAACTAATTCTTTCATGTTGTAGCAAGTTTAATGAAAAAGTGGAAAGTAAACTTGTTAAACAATGCAGTTTATTGGTAAATAGCAAGCGATTTCATGTGTTTTATGTCTAGGATAAACTCATCTTTGAAAATCACATTAAACAGCTGCAGGCTCTAGAATGCCATTCAAGACAACTTTCCCCGTAGCTCAGAGTAATTACTTCAAAACATCAACTGTAGCAAATTTTCAAGAGAATAAAAAACGCTGGATGTAATGTTCAAAAAGAAAAGTACCACTCCCAGATTAGGAATCCAGAATTTTAACTACTGTCAAAAAGTTCAAATAATAGAAGTTCTAGTGATAGCACACGCGTTCTTCTTTCCAATAAGAAGTTTTTTGATGATACATTAAAGGATTAACACGAGAGACATCAATCAAGACGTGCAGAAAGTAAGAAAATCTTCAGCTGAAAGATAGCTTGTAGTGCCAGCCAGACAGTGGTCTACTACACTTTTAGTTAATGCAATCATCTAGGTTTGGAGAAATATTCAGATGATATTGTGAAAAGCTTGAGGAGGCAAGCCTTTACTTGAAGACCACACTTTAGTCAATTCTTATAGAGCATTCCTTCATTATAAAGCCAGGAGATTTTACCTGTGCGACTGAATGGTTGAAATTTAAGAACAAAACTAACCATCTCAGATAAAATTTTGCTATGTGGAATAGCCAGACCTCATACACTAGTTTTTGCAATTTAAGCAGTGCACACATTAAATACCTAACTCGGTTGTAAAGAAAATTTGATTGTTTGCTTTATTGTTGGGACAAACGTTCTTGATCTTGATCAAAACACAATAGGACTTGCATAACAAGATCATGATCAAAAGCTATTATCTATAGTTTACTTTTGTCTATTGTTAACTTACAAGACCATGACAGAGATATCGTCATCAACATTGAACAGCTTGACTCTCTAGCAAGCCTTTAAGTCTCGAAATTGAGGATACTCTCTAACAGAAAGAGTTTGTCTCTGTTTTAACTTCGTCATGACAGAAGGATGAGCTTGCTTTGCTTCAAGGTATAGTGTTAGAAAACAAAAAGAAAGAGAGAAAAGTAATGATGTAAGTTCACAATATCGATGCTTTTTCATAGCTTTGAGCAGTTATCAGCGATGATTAAAGCTGTTAGAGGAAGTCGAGTCCGAGCAATCTTCATTTTACATTCAAAGATTATCCTATATATTTCAAATTTCAGCAATTTCTGCAACAAAACCAAGCATCACATCATGTGCTCAATACTGCAAGGAATTTGCTCTTTTTGAGAGTATCACTAGTTTTGAAAGCTAATTATCACACAACCAAATGAATGTAGATATAGATGATCAAGCAAGGGGAGGATATTTTAAATCAACTCATTTTGCAATATACATCATGTCTCAAAGGATTGTGCTCGTCAGGAGACTTTCAAAATATGTTCACAAGAAGAGGATTTAAGGTTATGCTGTCAGGATTTAGTGAAAGGATTCTGGTTCTTTATACTTTTAGATCTGCAGGAACAATTAATTTTTAAGTTGATATTTACAACGTTATGAAGTTAGAACAAAGTTATAATGTGGTTGCTAGCAGCACTCTGGATCGAAACATGATAAATTTCCGCTCTATATATCAACATAAAAATCATTTTTAGCACTGAAGATTCATAGAATTTCTCTAAAAAGACTTGGAAGTTATTTAATGCAGTTCAAAGACTCCTTTGACTTGGGACTGCTGAGAGAAAATAGTTAGCAAAATGACTTTACTTACAGGATCATTTGAAAATCCTTCCACCAAGATGGCAACCAATAAGTTGA
>OLMO02000286.1:16431156-16443745 GCA_900291935.2 Cassiopea xamachana | reverse complement strand
CTGAAAGCATGAAATAGAGCCTAACATATTATCATACAAAGAAATCATTTACAGTACAAGATTGAAATAATAGTAAAGCTTATTACTTGATTAGTATTTATTACTTTCAGGAAATTGAAATCGAATTAGATTGCAATTCTCCAACAAATGTAGCTTATTACTAGAAATAACTCAAAATCAAGGATTTTTAGCTGAGATGAATAATTGTGCATATCGATTAAAAAGATAAGGAATTCATTAATCACGATTTTATATGCAAAATTATTTAAAATGTCTAGTTCCAGGGATTGATCCCATTTTAAAAATCAGGCGATCAAATATAGCAATTTGCTGTTGAATTGAGATTATGCTGGAAACTTTAGATGTTGAGCTCTGAGGAAGGAAGTGTAATTAAAACATTAAAGTCTTTGTACTTTTAATTGCATAAACGTATATTTCATTCAAGCCTGGTGTTGTGCTCTTTCACACAACAGTTCTAACGTTTCATAATCGTAGATAGAATGCTTGCAATTGGTGGATCTTCCCGAACATTGAATAGCATTCATATATGATTGTCAAATGTCACAAAATTACACTTACCACAATTAGCGCAACAAAATAGATCCACACCCATTGGCTATATGCATCTTGAAGATAGTACATAATCTTAGACCAGCCCTCTAGAGTTATGACCTGNGGTGAACATAGACTTTCTTCATTAGAAGGCATCTCAAGAGTCAAGAACAGTATCAGGAACAAGGAAAGCACATATTCCATTAATTGCAAGAAAATGACTGAAAGTTACAGCTGAGAAGGCTCGTGATACTCCCTGCTCACCATCGACCTCGTGATGGTAATGAGGACAATAAGCTTGAGGAGCCAAGATTTTCTGGCATAATGCTGTGTAGCAATATTTTTGAGTGCTGTTTGCCCCCATATGCGCAGGAAGAATGGAGCAAGCCTTCCCTAAAGATATAAGCTCAGCAGCTAATTTTTCCAATCTTGCGTGAGAAAGGAGCATGATGACTTGATTGTCAAGAAAATAACTGGACATGCGAGAATGTAGATGGATATCTAGAAAAGTGTTGAGTTATGTGGCAAGGTTAAAATATAGTAAGTACTCTTAGTACTCTTAGGTAGGTACAAATTTTGGGTGAGAAAAGCAAGTAAATATCAACACATACCTGAAATATTGCTACTATTGCCAAGCCAGTATGATCAAAAGAGATTGCTCCGTGATGAGGATTGTCTCCAATTTGTTTGCATACGTTATAATACAGATTCCAGTTGATACATGAGGTATTTGTTAAGGTATTGTTCGGATTATAATATGAACTATATGATTCAGTGCACTTTGGGCCAAACCCCAAAGCTCGATATTCCGGAACAAATTTTTGGTTGCATTGGACTATACCATTGTCTCGTGGCAATGAACATATCAAATCGTATTCCAATTTTCCTATATAATATGACGATAGATTCCTGAAAACGAGGGAAATTCAGCATGGTAAAATTATAACTAATGGTGGGCGTAAGTAATAATAATCCAAGAGCATTCTCTAAGATTAGCATGAATTTTTCAATTTAATCACAGAATTTGATCTCATAAACACGTTTCTGCAATTAGCTTTATGACTAGAACGTAAATAAATCCCCTTTTTGCCTGTCATAGCTTCTTAATCTTAAAGCTGATTACTTTTCAAACCAACCCAAGCATAAGTTAGACCAGCAAGTCGGACCAGCCACAACAAAGGGGCATACAGGGAACATGTTGCTCCCACAGCCAGAAGCTTAAAAGACAATGTGTATAAGATGCAGCACAGAGCAATTTTGAAAGTTAAATGCAGCATCATCTAGGATATTAGTAGTCTAGGATATTAGTAGTTGTTGAGATGCAGCAACGGCTGCCATGCCAAATAATTGGGAAATTCAAATGAGTACATGCTACTAAACTCTTTTCGTGGAAATCACACGAAAGATGATCTGAGAAGAAGAGAATGTTGTCTCACTGGGAATTTTCTCTTTGTTCCCCACATAAAGTAATCAAAGCCTTACATAAGCATACCATGAACTTGGTAGCATGGTCTAATCAACGTGCTTGAACTTAAAAATTGATTATTTGATGGATTGACTAAATGATTGGCTGATTAAGTGAGTGATTGATTTAGTAATTGATAGATTGGTTGATATATTTATTTTTTGATTGACCAAGTGATTGATTCAGTGATTAAATGATTTATTGGCTGGGTGATTCATTAATTGACTGATTAATTGATTAAGATATTGATTCAGCGATTGAATGATTTATTGACTGGATGATTGGTTAAGTAATTGAGTGATTGATTGATTGATTGATTGATTGATTGATTGATTGTCTGAGTCCGTGATTTACCAGTTAACTATGTGACTGATTTAGTAAGTCGATGGTTGATTACGTGACTTGTCAATTGACTGCACTCCTTTGTGGCTTAGGTACAGCTATACTTCAATGTCACTTACAAAGTACTACTCGTGATGCCAGACGGTAATTGAAGAGCACATCTATTTCTTAGCACACCTTGCCAAAGCTGAACACCGATAATTCCAAAAACAACAAATATCAATGTGCATATTGCAAGCACGTTTCCAAGCATTGGCAATGTGTCTAACAACAGCGCCACTAGTATCCTGATACCTAAAACGAGAATCGAATTTTAAAACAGCAAAATCAGGAACCACGGTCAGATAAGCAAGGGGCATTTCCACAATAGCGGATGTACATTTTGGGCAAAATTTATTCTCTAGTTTCATTTCTTGGAAAGCCCACGTAAGACTAGCTGGGTTTGCAGTGCTCTATCGAAATTTATTGGATAAGGCAGTATACACAAAGAGAAAATGTTGCACAGTGGCCTAGGAAAAGCCGTGCAAACACTGGTAACGGACATACACATCGTTCACTTAATGTTGAATTGCCCCAAGGAACCTTTGAATTTGATCAATTTCAAAATGTAACACAATAATCATTATTATGCTGAATAAAGAGGAGAAGGATCAATTCAATTTATCATTTGCGAACAAGAAGAGGATATTTTAACATAAATATTGATCGGTACTTACTTGGCACTTTATTTATAGCCCGTAAAGGCCGTAAAACTCTTGCAGCTCGAATTGAGCTTAGGTATTCGCCATCTCCATAGAGATACTCGAAGGTACTATGAGAATAAGCGAAGCTAATCAGTTTTTAAAACATACAAGGAATTAGTGAAACATGGAACTATCAAGAATCACAAAAGCACACAACCATGCATGTTACATATTTCAGTAAACAATTTCCTGTATTTCAAGTGGGCCAATCAATAATTGGTTCAGTGAGTCGTCTTTCACACACTTCAGAAAGCTGTCAAATGTACAGGCACTGCAACTTCTTTCAATAGGTCTGATAGAGGTCGCACAAGAAGTATGAGCTGAGTCCATGCATTCCTCATACAGCAAATGATGTAGCATTATTAAACAAAATATTGAAAAGGCAACCAAGTTCTGACAGCAAATATAATGTAGGAAATAGATGTGTGACATTAAATGCATTAATATGCATTAAAGCAAAGAGTGATATATGGAATGCACACCGAATTGAGTGCAGAAGTTGGCATGCAGTCATAAAGAAGCGAAAAAGAATATCTAATTTATCAGCTTACCTTGCACAAACTATGAAAAAGTCTAGCCTATTCCAAGAGCAATGAAGATATCCCATTGGACCACAAAACCCCATTGCTAGGATTTTCACAAACATTTCGAATGCAAAAAATGCATAGATGACAGTCTCTGCTATTTCTAAAGCTTGACATCGCGTTGACGTGCAGTCATCATCATAAGGATCATACATCCCTAAAGTAACTCCGTTGCATAATATAACTACCATTGTTATCACTTCAAAATATCTGCCCGGTAAAGATAAGGAAAATTGCTCTCGAGTTCCTCCATAAATTAAGTTTTGACAGATGAATAGGTTGTTATAAAGCTGTATTATGTAATTTGTCACAAAATTACAAGCAAAAGAAGATACCCAACTAGGTTGCTTATTGACTGGCTGACGGAAGAAACTACTGAGTAGTGTGATGGCCATCTGACTTTCTGAGAGGCTGGCGAACTGACTAAATGAACCAGTTTTTCACAGGGTATCCAGCAATTGCAGTAGAATTGCAATCTGCCTGTCCAAATTAGCTGCCTACAAGCATTTATGAACACTCTTTGAAGCTAGCTACATAGAACTTATACAGTTATCAAAACTTATGCATGATAGGGATTGTTTTCCATTGTTTGCAAAATTTATTCATGATATTTGAAAAGATACGGCCATACAAGAATAGAGATAGCCCACTTTCGAGGTTTGGTGTTTCGATGTAAACACCCTAAAACCTTGTCTTGAAACAATTCCTGCGCAGCTTCTATGTTGTCTTCATGATCAGAGTTTGGAGTAGAATGCTGTATATTGCCTTCCTGCTCTTTATGTAACTGCTCTTGAGGCTTCTCCAATATATGTAGCTCAACTTTTGGTCGTTTCTCTTCCTTCTCTGCCATTTTTGACGTAAAATTCTGGCAGGTGCTTTTAACAGCTTTAAAGAAAACAAATGAAATTTTGAATAAGAGAATTTTGAGACTTTACTTCTTTCAATTACCAATATGCAGCAATCTCTTTAGCTATGTTTGCTGACGATGAGAAAAACTTGGGGAATTTTTGAATGGGCATTTTCCAAGAAGACATGGAAACTTGACGAATGGATGCAATTGTGGCCTATCAAAGAAAGTTTCACAAATTTGATAAGCAGTAGAGGCAATCACAATCTTTGTAAAGTAGAGAGTTGAGTAATCTATGTTAATTTATGTTAATTTATATGCTAATTTCATTAAGAATTTCTTTGGCATGAAATTGCTTTAGTTTGGGCTGGAGACCAAGTATGAACAGGATCAAGAGTTTGTTAATAATGTGTCAAAATTATATAATATTGGAATCCACAAGTTAATGGATGATCAAATTTACAAGCCCACCGTTAACAGAGCTTTTGAGAATATAGATGCATTGTGGTTAGCCAAGTTGCAACTTTACATGTTAACAGCAGGTGGTCGTCTTGCGTTTAAAGTATCTTATGTAATTGCGTAATCACTCAGTACCAGATGATGCAAAGCTCTAAGGTATTAATATACTCCACCAGATGAATTCGGATCGCTTTAAATCGAGTTGCCATAAGTTGGATGGGATCCAATTTGATCGGAATAATCTGAATACGGAAATGATGTTGGTTTGATGCAAACCGCTAAATAGGGAACCCTGTGGTCTATCAATGATTATGGAAAGTATTGAGAGGATAATTGGATTGGTTGGATGAGAATCATTAGGACAATCATGATTGTAATACCAAAGAAGTTGATAGCAATGATTGTGTTGATTGTTCTGATGATTCAAGGTGAAAATTATGAGGATAAATATGACAATGATGATGAGGACGACGACAACAACGATGATGATGATGATGGTGATGATGATGATGGTGATGATGATGCGATCGACCTTATCGTGCGTAACCTTGTGTCGAAAGGCGATAATAAGGAGACAAGACAAGACAAGACAAGATGATGATGATAACGATGACGATGATGATGAAGACGAAGATGATGGTGATGATGATGGTGATGATGATGATAATGATGAAGATGACGACGACGATGACGACAACTACGATATAATCTCATTGATTCCAATATCTTCAATCGTCACATACTACTACAAGTTGCTATATACTGGGAAATTAATTTCAGTGAAGCCTGTCTGTAGTGGTCACCCAAGAGACTGACCAGTTTTGGCCGTTTTTGGGGGTGACCGTTCTGTACAAGTATAATTGTAAATAAGTCAAATTTAAGGGCTGGAAAACTTATGACCGTTCCATAGAGGTGACCACTAAGGCAGGCTTCACTGTTTATATAAACTTTGTTTGCACAATTAGAAAGGCTAGGCAATAATATCCACGGCTTTTGCTCATGCTGGTCTTAATGAAGAATCATGAAGAATCGTGAAGACCTGCACTATAGCATGCATACGTCCATCATTTATTTAACACAAGAAACACAAGCTGTTTTTCTCATTATACAAGTCACGTTTCAGGTGAAAGCATACCAAAGTTTGTAAACCAAATTAGACATGTAATGTGATCGCGACTTTACGATATACAATAACTTGTAAAACATATTTGAAAGCTATCAGTATTTGTTTTGGAATAAATATAAATATGGTATTGTATGACATGTCAAATGCAACTGTTTCGTAAGCTGCATGGCAATGAACAAAGAAGGGGTCTAAATAATAATTAAATGGATGAGTTGATGAAGAAATGAATGGATGAGTGATAATTTGAATAAATTCATGAATAAACAAATTAGTTAACTAATTAGCGTGCTAACTACTTAGAGAGTGAACAAGTGATTAGATGATTGAACTAGAGAGTAAGAGGGCGAGTAAAGGGATGAGTGTGTGCCTAAGTGAATGAGTGAGTCATTAATTCAATTAATCAGAAAGTCAGTCAATGAGCCATAGAATAAGCAAATAGGTGCATGTAGGAGTAAGCTAATAGATGTGAGTAAATGCGTGAATGAATGAGAAAGTACGTGTGAGATAGGAGGTTAGTATGAGTGAGTCAGTGGATGTAACGATTAACAATCAGTTGATGCATAAATGAATGGATTGAAGTCGAAAGGAATAAACAGAGTGGATCTATCAATTAATTCATGACATGGTGGATCAATCAGTAAAAAAGCGATCAACCAGACAATTAATCCTTGGGTCAACTGAACGCATGGTTATTAAAAACCAAACTTCTTTAGAAATTTCTAGGATTTCGTAGTCGAAGGAGGAGATCAAAATAAAAAGGAGAAATGAAACAAATCGTCTTGATTATAAAAGCTTCACGATTTTTTTATCCCCAAGAAAGGCTAATAAGCTCATATGGAAAATTATTTTACTCAACAGGCACGTGGCACTGACTTTGTTCCATGCAGCTCGTGCAAAACAGAACGAGTTCGTTATGGGCCTTCTAAAATTCATTATTTGTAATACACTTTTGAAACAAGCAGATTTCTAGCAAGGTGTTCATTACAATACATCCTACGTCGTATTGCTACTTTTAGCTGTTATTATCGTTCATTATCATTGATGTTTTAACAGTTGCCACTGATACTAGCCTTCTTTTTGCGAATGGTATCCGTCACAGCTTAGCAACAGTAGTAACAGCGGTGTTGGCACTCAGTAATACGTATCAAATGGAAACCAAAACATGAGCGAAAGTCAGCTTTAGCCTCAGACAGCGACAAATCTCTCTGAGAGCAATGTCTTCCAGGTTAGTGTTCTGTGATGTAAGTATGACATTTTCCCACAGTATCTGGCAGATATTTCCCTGAATAACTGATCCTTACAGTCCTCACACTTAACTGAATGGTCAAAGGCATTTTACATCAAAAACCTAAGCCTCCAGATGAGAAAATAGATTTCGGAAGTGTTTAAAGAAAAAAAGGAAAACTCGCCTTACGTAGCTGTGAGCCTAGACAATCAAGAAGAGATTGGTTGCAATCAAACATGATGCAATGCTTGTGAGCAGACCGTCATCTTGCTTCGATGTAATGAACTCTTCTATACATAAATGAAAGGTCTCATCGACCGACTTGTTGTATCATTGATTGACCTGCTTCTAAGACGCTGATAACGTCACTGGTTTTATCATGACCAAATACACAGAACGAGAAGCTACCCGGAAAAATCAGCGAAAAGCTAGAGACAATGCGACTGCTGATAAATACGAAAATTTCCTGCTCGCTAGGAGACTTGTCAATATGAGAATGCATTGGAAAAATATAGAAGATCAGTTGATCTAAAGTACACAAATATTGCAAACCTCAGTGAAACCGCAGTCGTGCCAAGAGGAGGTTTCCAAGCCATAACTTAGTGAACTTACCAATTCAAAGTGAAATAGTGTAGAGTGGTAACAGTGTTTTGAGAAAAATCACAAACACTCTGACGGCTTTGAATGTAGATCTGCGCAACCATTCTTGATTAAAGCCGAAAATCAGACTGGATGAAAGTGGGTTTGAACAATGGAAACAGATGTCCGCTATCTAAATTAGCAAATTCTATGTTACAAAAGACCCGAGTCGTTCTCAACAAGAACTAGGCGTGAGCATTTAGAAAGCTAATGCCTGCATATACGATCCCTGGAGAAAAATTGCATCGATCAGGTCATATAAATCAAGTAAAAACAAGCATTACAATTACGCAGCAAAAGTTAAAGCCCAAAAATGCTCTACAATGTTGCAATCTGCAACACAACTTTCGTATCAGCTACCACGAATGAAAGAACATGCTAAAGCATAAAGAAGTAAAAACGCTAGCAAAGAGAAGAGGTTCCACAAGTTTTACTTTTTATGCTGTTGCTTCTTACAAACTTAGTGAAACAGTGTTGGTTGACATAGGGATCCAAGTTACTTAGGGATCATTCGCCCGTTACGTAATGTCTCTAGGGGGAAGGAGGGTACATTGATTTCTCACGCTATTGTTTAATTTATATGGAGAGCTATAGTATGGACTGCTACGAAGGGGGGAGGGGTCTCAAAAGCGGTAAATTGGGGTTACGTAACGGGTGAATAAGTCCTTAGGTCCTTTTCTCATTACAGGTTGCGATTATAAGCTCTGTTCATGATGCCTACTTATCACGTTGGGAGACAAGGATCCTCCTTGAACTGCAAGTATTGCTTTTGGGTCAAAATCAAAAACAAAGCTTCCAGAGTAAAATTCAATGGTATACCTGCAAGCTGATTGGAAAAATGTAAACATGATGTTTTTCCTTTTTTATAACATTGGAAAATGAGGCTCAAGATAATACATGTAACGCCACACAGCCCCATTTATAGGTTTTCCTACTGAAGACCCAAAATCTTAATCGTTGATTAGATTGCCTACGTCAATTAAACGTAATCCTCCGTGTAGTTCTAGGATTTATGTACGTACAGTGTCCTAAAACTGAGTAGTATCATGTGCTACAAGTTACCTAAAGTTTGATAGCGCTTGTCTCAAAATCTGCTTAAAGTATGCGTGCTTGCTGGAAACCATAGCTCCAGTATCTATGCCATCTGGCAGGGATTATGAAAGCATTACAGTATTGCATTAGCGAAAAATATTTACAGTAAAGGAAGCTTAAGGAGGAAATGCTCAGTCATCTTGGTGAAACTCATCAGAGACTTAATCGTACAAGTCTTATTTGGTAAACGGCTTGGTCTATACGTTGGAATTCAGGTCAAAACATAGTTGCAAAGCTCCACCATACAAAGCAGCACAAAAAACAGTTATTCCAAATTGAATATATGAATATAGGCATCAAAAAACATCAAGAACATTCGTGGCCTAGCGGTAATGCAATCGACGCCAGGAAGCACTTCCGGTCTTAAATGCTCCTGTCAGAACTAAAGTCCTATTAGAGGCACCCTCCAAGCCCCAAGGAACTGGGGGAAACGGAGGTAAAATCGAGTAAGAAAAATCAAAGACCACTAACAGGAAATCTTCATATTCATGAAATGTAGGATTGGGGATCATGTTTATCTGGTGGCAAGGAGTAACAATCTCATGCATAACCTCTCAAAGCCGCAATTTCACTTGCTGTTGCTATCTATTATATGCTAGAAACTTCAGGTATGGCAGCATAGCTCTTACATTTCGAAGACATTTTGTGGTAAGTACCGTAACAACAGATTTGCTAGCTAAAAAATAAGACTATTGTATGAATATAAATAAAAGTAGCGCCATTCCCGTTTGCTTTGTTCATTAAAAAAAAGCCAAATTAACAAGAGATAAAAGTATTGTTGAAACTTGAGTTATACTTAAGTTCCTCTCAAATTTCTGACAGATTTTGAGCCCTAATATTCTAATTGATTGTATTCTTGGAAAAGAGATAAATCTGATCTTGTAGAATAGTTTCAAAAAATGAGAGTTTGGTAGTAAGTTTCACATAGTAAAATTACCTGGAAATGATTCCAAGGAACATTAAGTTAGCTTTCACGCTTTCACAGTCTTCATACATATGCGATACAATTTGATCTAGAAAACATACTTGCTCCCTTTTAAAACTACAGCTCACTTTCGCATCGAACTTATTGTGCTCATGAGTGATCACGCTTAATTAAAATACAGCTAGCCCGAAAGCGGAACCTATGGATTGAATCAGAATCATAAAATTCTCTACAATTGATGAAGAAGTTAGTACTAGTAACAATCCGCAAAAGATGATTTTCTTATAATCAGGAGAAAGTACGTCAATCGTTTGGTACTCGAACCATCACTTTTAATGATTCAGAAAAACAGAAAGGAAGATGCTTCTAAGTTGCATAATATGAAAGATTGGTTAAGACTGTACTCCTATTTTCACATAAGTTGAAACCAGACTTTTAGTTGTAAGGCGAAAGTTTTAAGGTGGGAATCATTTCGGCTTGTATAGCGATGCATTGAAGTTAATGTTTTACGAAAGAAAGAAGAAAAACTCGATGAGACTGAAGACAGACGATTTTGTGAATACAGAGGTTGAAAGTCTTCGTCAAATAGAACAAGAGAAATTAAATAAGGCAAGAGCAAGAAAAAACTAGTTGCAAGAGCAAATACAAAATCAAGAATTAGAAGCAAGGAATGATAGCCAAGTTAACTGTCTTCCGTTGCAAACAGGATCGACACTTTCGTGAAAAAGCCAGCGAATTGAGCATTCAACGAAAAGACCACTTACCTTCTCAGAGTCTAGATATCTGATGTTATTTCATACTCTTTCAATCACATGATTTGTGAAACTCAAACGCAAGCAAGAATGAAATGTCCAACATCGGAGTGGAAGTCTAAAATACGATGGCTTAGACTGTTTTGATGTCTTCTGCCTTTAAATGTATGCTTGCTTGATGGCAGTCTCCATCAGAGAATAAACAACACACTCCTTCTAAATATAGCAACAGACAAGAAGTGATACTATTTTGCCTTATAATTTCACGCCATAAATTTAGATCATTTTGAGCTTCATTATTTCATGAAAGCCAAAACCTTTAATCCGTAGACAAATTTTCCATTGTTCACTAGCTTCAATTGACTTTCGATAGACACACGTGATATACTGCGTAGGTGAACCACCGTTTAAACCAGAACGAATTCGATTTCGTATCAGTATATATAGACACTTAGAGCGCAACCACACGAATCAACATTCATTCGACGTTACTTGCTGCACTTTTCTGAGACCAAACATAGTAGTACGGTGTCGGAATTGAAAGTCATTCCGGGCTAGTTCAAAACAACTAAGGCTACGTTTACACGGGGCCGGCCCGACATCTGAGCGGCCAAATATTAGGTCGGCCCCGTGTGAACGCTGCCTAAGGTTGCTTTCGTAAGCGGCCGAATGTTTGCACGCCTAAGTGACCTAATTTGAGGTCGGTTAGCCAGCCCCTTGTGAACGCTACGCCTAAGTGGCCAAATATTTGACCGACCAAATATTCGGTCGGCCCCGTGTAAACGCTACCTAAGACAACGACAGTTAGACCCAAATGGATATTTTTGCAGCTACATCCGAATCTGGTATATGATAATAATTCTATAGACCAAACTCTCTTTAATGTACCAGGTACATGAAAAAGTGGAGTGCATCATCTCCTAAAGATGCAGACAGGCCCGTCTCAAGGCAAGATAATGTAAACATTCCGTGAAAAAGTCATCTAGTTAGCTTTCGCGGTCTTATAGTTTTTATGTATTAACTGCTAAAAATATGTAAACACGATTTTTTGAGAAAACTTAAGAACTGCACATGAAATCCAGCGATGCTGTGTTAAAGAAATAAATTCTGGTTACATATGGGATTAAACGTCCTGCTTTTAGCGAAAAAGGGTAGGTAAATGTTACTACCTCTAAAAATTCCATTTCTGGTTGTGTTTCTCCTATCATTTCATACCTAAATCTACCATTTTTATTGCTACTTACTTTCTTGCACCATTAGGCTACAAAACGTCAAAATTTTTAATTGGACAGTTTTCAATAGAACTGCACAAATCTTTTTAGAATTGCACATTCATACCTAAATCTACGATGTCACTGTTATTTACTCTCTTACATCCTTGGGCCACCGAATAACAAACTTTTGAATTGCACACTATACAAAATGTTTTAGACTCTCACATTTTGTGTGGAACTGCACGTTAAAAAAACCCTGCACTGAGGTGTACGGGATAAGTGAGCACAACTTTACAGCTGGTTGGAAAAAGAAGCGAATGTCTTTATTTTTGTCCCACAGAAGAGCTGTTTTCTGTTTAAGCGTATACGTGATATCAGTTGAAAGCAATTCTTAAAAGATACCATGCCTATTGATGACCACAGATAGTCACTATGTGAACATTAGAGCACCGATAATGCGAACTATCCACATTGATAGCAAGATCGCAAGGTATTCAATCAAGAGCAGATTACTGAACTGTCCACCAAAATATAGTACACTTAATGCATACCTGCCTCTTTTCAATGCGAAGAAGAGCAGGTATTTCATAAAGATAAAATATATTCAAACTTCAGAATTTCTCG
>OLMO02000286.1:16408039-16419001 GCA_900291935.2 Cassiopea xamachana | reverse complement strand
TACATATATTATATATATACATATATATATATATACCATGTCCTATTTATATATGTATATATTATATATATATATATATATATATATATATTTATATTTACATATATTTATATATGTATATGTATATATATATATATATACATAGATATACTGTTTGCTAATTATACTGTCAGCGCAGACAGCAAAAATTTATCAAATGATATCTATTGTCTGTAAATGTTTCGAGGCGCTGTTCTGAGCTACAAAAGCTACCGCATGCTAGAATGTGTCAATGAGCATGTCCTAAGTTGTGAAATACATGCAAAAATGTAGCTAACTCAAATCAATGCAAGCATTAAGTATTTTTGTAGTAAGAAGAATCATGATGACTTGAAATTGAATCAAGGGCTACAAGTGTATACAAACACCTTAAGATTGTTCTCACGCTTGCTACCATCCATATGCTACATGTTATTGCCAAGCTGTTTTTCTACAAGAAGGCCTGATGAAATCTCTTTTTTCATTAAAAATCTCTACGTGGGATGGGAAGAAAGAATGCGTGCCTTAGATGAAATAAGACTATTTAAAGCTAAACCATTGAGGAGGAGTTGATGAGGGATCTGCTCTTACGACCTGAGTGGCTGAGGAGGAGGCATGGGGCGAACTGGAGACTCTATAAGGATAAATGCCTATCAAAATCCTTGGCCTAGATCATCATTGCTTTCCCATATTTACCAATTGATTTCTGAATTTAAGTTTATAATTCCCTGTATTTTCTAGTATAAAATACTATGCTTTATATTACTTTTGTTGCTCATCAGCGCTGCTCTCGTTAAGTCCGTGAGAAAAGATGAGAACAAAGTGATTCTCACACTCAATTCACATCAGTGTTGGGAAATTTCTCAACAAAAGGACAGATGGTTGCGCAGTAAGAAGTTCTGAGAACCAGATGTATGGAATGCAAGACAATCCATGATGACTCGACATTGGACTGATCAGCGCAGATTAATAAAGATTCACTTGCTATGAGACTGGCTCATCAACAGATTGCGCTCTGCTTAAGAAACCGAATCTGAGCAGCTACGAAGCTTTCAATGTTGGTGGTGAAAGCCTGTTATCAGTGGTGTACCGAAAAACCTTAGAATGGGAGGTGTAGCAACGAAAATTTACTAACAGGCAACTAAATGACCCAGAATTACCGACAAACAATGATCGTTTACCGACAAGCGATGATCGTTTACCGACAATTACCGACAAGTGAAGATCAATTACCGACAAGCGATGATCAACTACCGACGAGCGATGATCGCAAAGCAAGGATTTACCTACAAGCTGTAGAGCTACCAATGGTTTCGGCATAAGTAGGGGGTGTGGCACCCCCACATCCCTACTTCGGCACCCCCCTGAATGATATGAAGTTCAAAAAGGAAGTTGAAGCTTCCAATGTCTGAGAAATGTAGGACAGAGAAAGCTCAACTATCTTGCACAGGGGGACTGAAATGCTTTGGTTCCCACTTTTTCTTTATAAAGTAGTATTTTTCACTTTTTGTACACCTTTTCTCCAGAAGAAGATACCGTGAAACGCCATTTTCTATTTGTTCATATTCCAGAAGCTTTGAAAATGATGCTTTAGCCAACACAGATTAGCCCTGTCCACAAGTTGCTTGGCAACTTTTCGACAACTTTAGGCTTTTCTAGCAACTTTCAGCTTGTTGAGGAACTTTCAGTGCATTGGGAAACTTTTACGTTTTTGTGTCTGGATAGTCACAGTCATGCTTCTGCTACGAGTGAAACAATAAAAAAGTGCAGAATATAGCTTATTTCGAGAATATATTTGTCCAATCTTTTAGTTTTACTGTTAGGTAGCACGTGTTTCTATGAAAAGGTGTCTCTAAGAAGAAAGAGGCTATAATAAAGCAACAATTAAGAAACTTTTAAGAAACACTGGCAGGCTGAGCTTCAAATGTTAACTGGAAAAATTGTGCTTGTAAGAAAGATTTTGAAAAAAACCTTCATTTTGGTCCAAAGTTTATCGAGTAGTTCATTATTCATTGAATATGGGCGTGGTTGAAATTTAAATTGGCAACTTTCTTGAAAACGAGCATCTTTTCAGAAAATGTCGAGCAACTTGAGGACAGGGCTAACACAGATAAGTAAAATTCCGCAGTTACCCCCGTCCTTAGTGACCAGGCCCCTTCAATATTAACCTCATTTAAATGCCCCTGCTGCCAATGGACAACAGCTTTCATTACCAACTTCAAGTTTTTGCAAACTACAATCCTCCAGCAGCTTTATATCATTACTCTTTGCTCTAGTTCCTTGGTAGGTTTTTTAAAGTCGCATTTTCACTTGAGATTCAGATCCAATCATATAGTGTTTGTGTTAATTGATATGCCAACTCCCTTAAACTGCCAATTTCTGCAGCAACAATAACAAGGCAGCTCTCGGTGGTGAAATGCCGGGGGTGTGTAAGGTGGAAGTAATTAATACCCACTTTTTTGAGATTGTTAATTTTGACTTGCCACATCATGTCACAGAAATATGTAGATCAGAGATAGGCCTGTGGTTAGATCTGTTATCATTTTTTCGTCACCTTAAACTAAATATGATGCCACCACATTACCCGCCGCAGCTTCATTATGATTTAAAGGACGTAGTCCTATAAATGATCCTAGAGCGCCCTTGGCCTAGCGGTAATGCAGTTGACTCAGACCAATGCTTTTCTTGGTCCAAGGCCCATTGCAGTCCATTGGTGACGTCAGGAAGGGCATCCGGTCTTAAATGCTCATGACATAACAAAAGTCCTTTTAGAGGCACCCCCGAAGCCCCAAGAAATTGAGGGAAAAGAAAGTAAAATCAAGAAGAGTGCTATAAATTGTCCATGGAGCTTTGCCCCCTCTCCCATTACCTCAGGGATAGCGCCAGGAATTTTCCAAAGGGGGGCTTACTCTTCCGACGAGGAGGCTAAAATACGGCTTCTGGAGCACTATGAATGCCAAAAATCTCCGAACAATTGGTTCTTCACCTTCTGACGGGGGCTAGCATGCTCCGAAGGGGGTTATAACCCCATATCTCCCTCTGGCATCATTCCTGTCCTTCCCCCTTCAATCTCTATTGGTCAGGGTCGCCAATGGCAGATTCCCATAGAGCTATTAAGCGCTACACACATAGTTTCAACAAGATTTCGGAAGAATTGATGCTGGGAAGTCTACGATTCTTGTATTAATTTCGAATGTATTGGACAGGGAGGTAACTAAGGGATGGGGAAGCAAAAATCTTCATTTAAATCTACAAAATCCTGCGGGTTTATTTTGCTATGAAAACACTGGTTTAATTATTGCTTGTAATCCATTTGATAAATACAATTTCACCCCCAAAAATAAATAAAAAATGCAACAAAGAAAGATTTCTAAATGTTTTTCCAAACCCAGGATGCGACTTGCGGCGAATTTTTCAAAATGAGTTAATCACCAGATTTTGCGGAGAAAATTTTAATCGCTTACTTTGAAGTTACGAAATAATGATTGACTCTACGCAGAAATTCTATTTCAAGGCCTAATTAAAACTGAAAACAAGATATAAGGCTTCCTTTGCTGGTCTATTTATGCAAAACTATGCTTTTATATGTAAATGAATTAAAAGAGCTGCTTCTTATCCTACGTGTATATAAATATATGCGCCAGGTCTTCAACTGTGTAATCAATAAAACAGGCATGAATATGTTGAAATATTTATCCGTAAGGCACCTTGAATTACCAACTAAGGTTTCTATTATGCATAAGTTTACGTTTCTTCCTTCCAACACATTAAGCAACATGGTTATAGCACTTGAAATTGTCAGCAGTCTTGAAAAAGAATTTAGTAATCTTAGCCCGTCAGAAAACGCCCGGGTGAGGTAATTCAACGCAGAAACACCCATTGGTTCACCCCAGTATGCATTCTTGATTTTTTCTGGCCACAGATTCTAGCCAAACGTTTTCTAGAATAATCTGGTTCGCGACATGAGCTGGTAGAACTTAGACAAACTTTGCCTAAATGCTGATAAATCTCGCCAAAACTCGCCAGAGTACAATTGGCGAGTTTCTATAAAGGCTCATGTGCTCGCCACAGATCTGGCGCAAAGTGATCTCGAATGCAGTCTAGGGTACACCGTGCAGACCAAAATTTGTTACTTTGCTTGGTTTCAGGGACTTCTTTTGCTGGTAACTGACATAGCAGGCTAGACCACAAGTAGATGGGTTGGCAGATTTAGACTTTCTACTGCCGGCGACTTACCGGCGACTCACTGAAAACTCACCGACGACATTGAATTCTTTAGTGGAAACACATAATTTTAACTGCCGGCGACCCACCGCAAGTGGTGGCGAAGTAGAAGTATTCCGTGTTCTTGATAATTTAGCAGGACTGGTGCCCAGTCGAGCTTTTTACTCCAAACAACACAACGTGATTTGTCCCTTGAGCACCTCTGAGACACCTCCTGGACCACAAAACTTGTGGGATCTTATCTCATATCTTATATCTCAACAATTTATTTATAATAGGCAAAGAAATTAAGATAGCAAAATTACTGCTAATTAAGGCCTACTGGCTTAAAAAATTAAAATATACTACAAGTGTAAAATAAAAATTGATACATATCATGTTAGGTACCCAACCTGTGGTATATATATTTTGCAAAGTCTACAGTTGCAGTTCTCGCCCTTCCAAAGTTTAATATGGCTTTTGAAAAAGGAAAGTGTGCTTGCTTGTTTGATTATATTTCGTAAAGTCGACCAAAGTCTATTTCCAAGGAAGGATATAGTCTCAATTCCGTATGTTGTTGTATGCACTTATGGAAGCTGCGAGTCGTTACCGTGCCTTAAATTGTAACCAGTATTCCGCTAAGCGAAAATATCCTTCATGAAAGGAGGACTTAAGCCAGACCTTGTTTTATAAGCTTCAGTCATAAGCAACTGAAGATTCTTTACGTGGATAGATAGTTGCTGTTGTCCACACCCTAACCTACGTCGTTACGCCCTAGGGGCAGTATTTTTGATTTTATCGAATCTTTTAGAATTGCTTCTAGTTTGTTGATACAAAAGTACAGTGGACCTGTGAGTTTCTGCCATTTTTGAAGATTAGCTAATACTTTCAAGATAACCCAATGTCTAAACGAGGGATCACTTGTGATCCAATTCTATAGAATGTTGCTGGAGTGTTTTCAAAATATTTCAAGGATAATTACGAAAAGGGAGCATCATGAAATTGCACCTGCTTGATAGAGATGAATTTGCATTCATAGCGAAAATTAAATTGCTGATCAATTGCAATTGAAGCAACATTTGACGGCAGGAACGGCATATATATATACATATCACGCAAAGAGTTGAGAAATTTGCTGGAAATTGAAGTAACGTCTTTATCAATTTTGATCGCAAGTCAGAACTTAAGAACCTGCGAATGTTGGACAATATCTGGCAGATATGACCTAGCGCTCTTACCATAAAAAGTCTCTGAAGACCTTCTACAAAAAGAAGAACTGGGATGAGATTCGGTCAGATGTATATTGACAGCAACCGAAGCAAGTCTGGTGATTTTCCATTTGATTGACTTTTAGAATTTTTCCCCCATCTTCAAATTACTCATCCTGTTCGTAATCACTATGGAGCTTAGGAAAGAAGGGGTAATCACTGTGGAGTTTAGGAAGCAAGGGGTAGATGACCCTCTCCACCCCTATTTGCGCTTTCCAAGGAACTTTCCAACCATAAATCCTTGAATCAGCCCCAACTTGAATAATTCTCCACCCTAAAGCTACCAATTATTAATAAGCCCTCACCCAATCATGTGACTGTACCAGGTGTGCCATGTGACTGTATCATGTGACTCACTCAATCATTGAGAGTCTGTTAGTACTTTATAGTGCCAGGAAAGAAGAAGCAGCTATTAACTGACCTGTCTATTAACGAAAATTGACCTGTCCTTTGAAAAACATTATACTGCTTGCACGTGTAGCATCGAAGAAATAGATTGCTAGTAGAAAATTCTACTGGAATATAGGGGCTGAGCCTCCCCAAAAATTCTCATAATTTTAATAAGGGGGCTGAGCTCCTTAGCCCCTCCTCCGCAACACGCCTGCCTTCATGTCATCATGTTAATCTACTCAATCCAAGTATAGGGAAAAGTGTGGTGTTAACCAGTGAGAATGAAGAATTTTTAAAAATACACTGGAGCTTTAGTATTTTTTCTACTCACTAAAGGGAATGAGTGTAGAGGTGCCTCTGTATCTGCATCTCTGCGGAGGCTCTGCGCCTCCGTCTTTGCGCCTCTGCGTCTGCTATAATACATATAGACAAACTAGGGTGAAGTCCTTTGATCAATGTGAGATACGCAAAAGCATACGTGTTTGGTATTCTTATTCATGTCTGTAGGGTCAGATCATACTAATTATGTCCTTGACGTATCCTTAAATCAACGTTCTTTCATTTCAAGGCGCCTTGCCTTGTATATTTCTCCCAAAAATAGAGCCACCCCAATGAACGCTTACAAAATCGTGTACAGACTTCTGAGCCATAGTCCAATATGAATGATATAGATTGAACGCGGTGAATTAAAGATATACAAATACCGCTCGCCATTTATGAAAAGTAAGGAAAATCCTTATTGCATCGACAAAGCGAATAATCCGAGCGCAAAGCGAAATTCTTGTTGTTTTTTCAAAAACAGCAAAATGAGATTACTTATGAAAACACAGATATCTCTAAAGGTAGCCTGCTAGACAATGAAAAATCCTTAATATCGGATTGGAATCCTTGATTTTCAATCAAAATGATTACTTAACTATCTTTGCATGCAAACTGCATAAGAAGCAAGCCTTTGAAATCCAGGATTGGTATCTTTGAATAGCGAAGGAATAATTGTCCTTCAAGGAGCTGGTTGAGGAGAGATTATACGAATTTGCAAAATGGTTGGAAAAGCAGACAAAGAAGCTGGATGCTTTGAACTCACAGGGAGGCAATAAGAGTTATTTTGAATCTACCATTGGCACGGGTGGTTTGCTAGAATGTGAGGGTATGCAATACCGAGAGCTTTCAATAAAAGGCGGCTACTGGCGATGTTTCACCGGCTTCTGCCCAAATTGCCGTCTAACTTGACTTAAAATGACGTAGAAAAGTACACATAATGGGTAGCCCCCCAACAGCAGTACTACTGATGATCCTCCAAATATCATTGAAAGATCTGGACACTCCTATTGCAGTAGTTCACACTCTGAAACTTCTTAGCTAAGGGCGCAAATTAATACCTCCACACTCTCCGTGTTTGCATCCTTGTTTTTAGCTCAGACTTTTAAAAATTGATTTTGGTGCAAAAAGTTTGCTTTGAAATGCTGAATGCATCCATGAGGCGGGCGTGAGACTCAAACAGCGTGGTTCCTTTGCACATTCTATCAGACTACAGCGCTTACAGTATTCATGATTGACTTAACTTAGCTTCTGAATAAAGCAGTTGGATGCCTTGATGTTTGTAATTAAGAACTATCTAAGAAGGTCTTTACAGAAAGGTTTCCTTGATCCGAAAGAAGATTTCGGGTTCCTCATACCTCAAGTCTATTCGTTGAAGTAAGCGCTAAGCAGAAAAGATGGCAGTATTCACACGCAATAACATTCCATATAATTGCATACAAACGTATCTTTAAAAACCTCGAGTATCAACTAGAAGTTAAATATATATTTACAGCTATTGCTGTGAACACTTTTCTTCGAAATGCACCATAAACGGTGGGGTGAGGGGTCCTTCTTTGTTACTATACCCTTTATTGTCTTGCCTTTTTCAGGTCACACGTTTTAACATAAATTTTGCACCTGTTGTGGACATCGTTTGCATGTAACTAGCTGCATGGGAAGAATTTACTTTACCAGGGCACGTTTTTAGTACATGAGCAGAAAGAATTGAATCCCTTTACTGAACTTTTTTACAAGACAAGAGAGAGAGTTGGTGCCAACTGGTAAGTAGACGAAGTAACCATTTGGTATGTACTATACCTTCTTTCACCTAGTGCTAATTCCGCATCTTGCAATAAATTTATGCCAGTCTCTACGTTACCCTTCATACTCAGTAGCGTATACGACGAAAAAAGTGCTTCAATGTACTGTCATGCTATGTCTGTTCTTTCGGGACGCATAAAAACTGTTTATAAAATAGCTTAATGTATAAGTCAAAAGAAAACTCTTGCAATTTGTCGTTGCTAAAATTATCAATTTCCAAGGTAAAGCAAAATTAGTTAATTAAAACCTGCTAAAAGAAGAGAGACTGCAATCCCTATGCTAGAATTTAAATTGAAGTTATCTAAAGAATTGACGTGTGCGAGAAGGTGGAAGTATGAGAAGTAAATGATATTCTTTTTGCTCAAGCGATTTCTTAGCAGAAGCAGAATCGTCAAGAAGATCTATTTAGTACTTACGAAGTGCAACCAAGAAAGATCCACATTCAGCCAAGCATCATTGAAGATAGTCACTCCTTTTTACCCTTGCAATATTTAAGCTAGACCTAAGCGTTAAAGCATGATTGGCCCTCATTACCTCATTGAATAGTTTGCTTCAGCCAGCCGAAAACTGCCTGCAGTAAACTTTTCCAACAATTTTATAAGGCTTTTAATTCTATTTACAGATTATTATAACAGGACGAATTGAAGAGTGGCCGTACCCCCGAGACAGTCCTTTTTTCCAATTAACTTCTAGCCATTAAGTGCAAGCTTCCAGGGGTACTTGCATAACTTCAAGGTAGTGCTTTTGGACAGCACGAAGAATTGCAAGAATCCCCCATAATAGAGCGTAATGAAATTTCTTACCCCCTGTTGAAATGAATTATATCGGAGTATGCTAATGCAATTTTGATGCCCCTGCAGCTACCTTGATTAAGATGCATTTGCGCAATGTCTTGTAAGCATTTGAGACACTGAGATCTTACTAGATGAGAAATCTAATTTCTTCCGTACTACAAAAGATTAACCGCAATGCAACTCTTTGACAATTGCCAGGTTGCAAACTTTACTTCGCGTAGTTGTTTGATGTTAGATAGTAATCAAACTAGAATGACGATGTATTTTGACAATGGCTAAGATAATAACTTTGATGACGATAATGATACTAGTGATTATAACTATTATGACAGTCATGCCTACTCATCAGAAGTTGGAAACTGGTAGCTTCTCCTTCAGGGTACAAAATTATGCCCCTCCCCCCATTCATTAGGTCCCGCACTGATAGCAGCTCTATTAAGCTGAATCTGGTGATGACCTGTATGAATATAGTATTATTATTATCATTGTTATTACATCACCATAAGATGCACATATTACATATTCTGTTGCCGCAATAAGCCATGGACAAGTCCAAATTACACGGTACATGAATATGGACTTTCTCAGTAATTAACTAGACTTTTCTTTTCTAATACGCTTGATTTTTTTACCACTGTGACAGCCAATTGTACATTGCCTTATATAGTGAGATGTATAATTGTAATTAGTTGATATATTGTTGAAATGAAAGTTTGAAAAAAAATTGTTATTCTGTGAGAAAGAAGGTTTAAAGAAGGGACGAAAATACAACAATCAAATTTCATATAGATAAACTTAAGTGCAAATCTCAAGACTTCAAGGCAATTGGTAATTGGTGAATCTAGGCTATAGTAGTTATGAACAGCACGTGTTGTGCGGCAAAGATGGATATAGAAACAGCCAAGATGAGTAAAGATGGATATAGAAATAAAAGCACAATACACTGTCAATTTTGTACACTTGTGCTTCTAACGATTATGAATTTCAGTGGTGATACAAAAGGAAAGCAGAAGAAAAATAGCATAGAATAAATAACCCAGGTCTACTTAGTAATACTTCTTTTTTCAAACTTTCATATGAATATATTTATTACATACAATAATACACCTCTCATATAATGGTAGCGTACTATTGGCTAGTTTGTACTATACATGAAAAGTAACCAAAATAATAATGATAGTAGACATTCAACATAACTCAAATATAAAATAATAAGAAAAGGAATTAAATGTTGAGAAGTTCTGGGTTGTTCCATGGTCTTTTTCTTTGGTAAAAGATGAAGTATGAGGTCCTAATAGCAATGTTGATAGTCTAATAATGGTGGCAGTAATGGTGATATTAATGATGACAATTACCTCTAAATTTCAAGAAAAGAAGACCAGCATTATTGCACTTGGTCCGACAGAGTGTTTAACATATACAACATTCATTATAATTATAGGATTTATTTGAGTAGTTCATTAGTGCTGGTTGAACTCTACTTCAAAGTCATCATTTTCTTGTATACCTACTTTTATATCAAGCTGAGTAATTCAATATTTACATAGCACCTAATACTTGCAATAGAACTTTTGTTTAGAAGTAAATCCGTTTGGTGCAGCTCTTAGCTTATGACACAAAAAGCTTTTGATCTGGTGATCAGTTCTTGGATACGCCTCTTTACTTTGATGATTTCGAGTCTATTGCCAGCTTCGGTCAATTCAAAACGATTTTATCAATGCTGGATTATGATCCCAAGATACTAACCAAGTTGCTTCACAGCGAATGGGATCTCCATGCAATTGTCTGTTTATTTCGTAAAATTTTAATTACTTGTTTTACTTGTTTGGTGAGCTCTTACCAAGTCTGATGTTGTTGTTTTCTAACTAATTGAGCTTTGTCGAGAATGTAGAAAGCCCAATCTGGAGATGGACTTTTAATCTTGTAATGATTCATAGTGAATTCTGTAGAGAGACTACATTTTAGTTTGTCTGTGTTTGTCATATCAGGGACGATGGAGCTATATTTAGTGTGACTGTTGGAGAAGGTGGAGGAAAAAGCCTTTGTTCCCTTCTTAATTGTGCCTTCCATAAATATATATTATATATATATATTATATATATATATTATATATATATATTATATATATATATTATATATATATATATATATATATATATATATATATA
>OLMO02000286.1:16383906-16398412 GCA_900291935.2 Cassiopea xamachana | reverse complement strand
AGTGTTCTATGGTATTCCAGCGTTAAATAATGCATACTATGATTACGTGGTTCTTGGCTGCTTTTACTTGATGATGTGACAGGTATAAAATATGAGGGTTTACCAAGTTAACCTTTAACCCCAATGAAACCAATTATGATTGAGGTAAATCAATTTCCCTCAGACTTTGCAGAATCTTAACTCTATATGCTACACTGTATTAAGGTGAAAGTAATTTAGCATTTTTCTACTTGAGGAAGCACCAGCTATAAAGATAGATAATGCTCTAAAATATTTTCAATCTAGATCAACATTTCCATAAATGAATAACATAAAACTGCAGAATTCTAAAATATATACAGGCTTGCATTAAAATTATTGAGACTTCATGTGCTCAGATTGGCACAAGTGCAGATAGGCCATATCGATATAAAACCAATTATTAATCTCAGTAAGTAATGTATGCAGAAGGATTTCATAACCCTAATGTAGAAGGATTTCATAATCCTGCAAGGTTTTGGTCTATGATAAAACACAAGACAGAACTTGTTCAGATATTTTTGCACATTTCTAACGTTTAACCAGTTGAGAAACCTCAAATTAATCTAAAGAAACTCAATCTAATTTGAAACAGCCAAAGTAGCGTCTTAGATGTGATGTTTCTAATGTATTTTACAAGAATTGTCTTCCAAGCGGTACTGTAGATACACAGAGTGGTGATTACGTAAAATCAAATATTCTAAGGCTCCATTGGTAATTAGGTCGTTGAAAAGAAAAGTGCAAGTGACTTGATATTCCTCGTTCGAGCTTTTTTGGATGTAGACATTTATATTTGGATGCAATTTCACGATTGTTCAATGCAGTTAGTATCTTATTGACGACAAAACTTCAAGTTTTTTTGTGTTGAAGATGTGTAAAAACAATTTTCTGACAAACACTACCATTGCTCATGTCCGAAAAGAATATTGTGTAAAGCTTAGGCAAAGCAATTATAGGTAACAGTATGCCCAACTGAAGAGACACTTTATCCTCTGAGTAATTTGAGGTTTAAGTTATAAGTTACTGTGAAGCAAATATATGAAAGCTTTGTATTTGGAGCATACGTACTATTTATCACAAAAGATATTCCAAACCTTGTCCTATTGATGAACTCTTGAAGTATGGAAACGCAAGAGAATCTTGATGCAAAAACTTGTGTCAATGCACTTAGTCGTTGAGGCACCATATGCTGAAGCCTGCGAGAACAAAAAAGAACCTTCTCATCAGAGTTCCACGTCTTTCTTAATGATCAATATGTACACATCAGAAAATTTATGCTTTGAATACTGACTCACAACATGCGCGGTAGTAGAAGAAACATTTTACAAGTGGTTTTAAAAATTTATGAATTCAAACCACGAAATGGGTTAAGAAATGAAACAACGTAGCCCATACGTGAAAACTTGGTCAGCTGATCTTGATAGATAAGCAACTAAAGTAAGGACGTATAGAAAGACATGTTTAGTCATATTTTTTAGGTGGTTTTTAAGCTATTAATCTTATACACAAGAGCAATTGAAAGGTACTTTCTTTGCAAAGGAAATCACTAGAAAAAACTGCATGCATAGCATTCATCAATTACTCGATCAACCGATCAACTAATCGATCAATCAATCAATCAATCAATCAATCGATCAAGAAACAGTGATTGTCTCCAGGTTTTGTTTGAGTGGAACCTTCATCCTTTCTGGAATGTGGATTATAAACTAGTAGCTCGAATAGAGTAATTTGTAGCTACGATGAAGTCTAGATCAAGTTGAGGTTTCCCAACTGGTTAAATGCTAGAAATCTACAAAAATAATCAAACAAGTTCTATCTGGTATGTTGTCATACACCAAACACTTCCCAACCTTTCTTTCTCATTTGCAGGATTATGAAATCTTTTTACACAAAGGTTATGAGATCCTTCTGCAGATATTGTTTACTAATTAATCATTGGTGTTATATCGATATGGCCTATCTACATTTGTGCCAATCTGAGCATGCGAAATCCCAAAACTTTTAATGAAACCAAGCAAGCCTGTATATATTTCACAATTCTGCTGTCATTGTACCATTCTTTTACAGAAATGATCTAATCAGCTTAACTCTCATACCATCTTTTCATCTCTTGCTATAAAAATGGTTTCCACTTTGCCCCACCAAATTTTGAATTTAAAAAGGCTGGGAGTTCACTATCAAAATTTCTACAGCACAGCATTAAAGATTAGGCCAATTGCATACCCTTGAAAAGCAACACGTGAACTTGTATTGAGGCAAAATTCGTGTGCATTTGGTCAAATCCAAGCATCAGTCCATAAAGCCATGTAATTTTCTAATGCTGTTTCCTAGATCCATTTGGCTGTTTCCAATTTCAGGTGATTCCTTTCAGTTTCCTCACATGTCTTCTTCACAAATTTACACCTGAGCTCCAGCTGCTGTGTTGTGAAAAAGATCAACAACTGTAAATTCTTTTTTCACTTCCAACGTCAACATGGCTGCCAGTTCGCAACATATGTGATAATTCGTGTTTTTTTTGTCATGCATTTATTATCATGTTTTTGATCTATCAACATGAGATTTTGTTTTCCTCTGCTGGCAAGAAGCATTTCTGCACAATGTTTATCCCTTATTGCTGTTCTGAAGCTAAACACAACCTGATTCTGTTTTAGGCGCGTTGTTCTTTAACACAGGAAAAATCACGCCTGTTTGAGCGTAAGCATTTTACATTTATTGAGTTCATTAAATTTGGCAAGCAGGATCTAACTCTCATGGCTTCTTCTTCACAAACTAAGTAAGGTTCTCGATATAAACCCCTTGATGCACCAACTTTCTGTCTCACAATTTACAATACAATGATCTACCACCAATTTAGATAGCTCTCATAAGTTAGAGTCCAAGCCTGTAAACTTTGACGATGTGGATCTAAATTTCTCTTCTTATTTAACACATAACGCTATTGTCAGCAGACAGTATTAGCATCCTGTTCTAGTCTAGCTTTAAGCACATGCAATTTCTCAAAGTGCTTCCTATATTCTTGCATCAATTCATGAAAAAGACTTTAAAATGATAGCCTGGCCTTCCTTAATCCCATTATTTAACTAAGGCAGCAAAAAATAACCTAAGAGATGGTGCTTGGAGACAAAACAATCGAAAAAAGTGGCCTAACAATAATGAAAACGGTAACAAAAAGTTGACCTAACGTTTTGTGGAAAATGCAGTTTAACAGATTTGGTGGTACTTTAATTTGAAAATACCCAACAATCTAATGACGACAGTCTAACAACATAGGTCGTTGTAGCTCAGGATGGCATATTTTCCAATAGTATGGGGCAAGAAATTCCCATCATTGGTCAAAATCTTCTTTAGCATGCTGAAGGGCCATTCTGCTGCTGTTGCTGCTGCTGTTGCTGTTGCTGTTGCTGTTGCTGTTGCTGTTGGTTGACAGTTTTGTAGCTGCTCTTACAAATATACGATGTAACACGGTGCTAGCAGAGAGGACTTTGAAAAGCTGTAAGGCTTTGTGAAAAACTGAGCCATTTGATTACTGATTAATGATTACCTCAGTGCAGCTTACTGGATCCAGGATCATTTGATGAACTACTATTACTAGAAAAGAAAGATCACAGAAAATTTTTGCAGGGTAAAACCCCTGACACTCTCCCCCCAAAGAATATACTAAAACTACATTCCTGTGTAGCATTTATATATTATATAAAAGTCAGGATGTAATGACTTAAATTACTTTTGAGTTATGAATAAATTATTCGTGCTACAATCGACTTTGCTAATTCGTCCTCCTCCAAGGTTAACGCCCAAAAATTAAGTTAAAGAGGATTCCAAATTGCTAAAATTGCTTCCTCAGGATAAGTCTCTTTACCTGTGATCAAGAACTTTGGTTACTTGCTTCTGCAAAATTAGAAGGACTCTAACAGATGTTATTGGCAAATTCTATCTGCAATTTTACTTTGTCTATAGGATTCAGGTTTTAAAAGCTAGGCAGTTGTTATACAGATAAATGTAACTGAGGAAAGTATTGTGTTCAACAATTCATGCATACTATTCGTAAAGAAACGCGCACTTGCATACAAGATACAGCGCGCTTGTATACAAGAAACTGCGCATTTGCGGTTGGACGATAACCAGCATGGAAGTAATACAATCCAATTCAATTGGCTCTAATCTCATTTCAAAACACCAACACTTCTATCTTGTTTGCAAGGTTGGAAAAGAAACCATGTGAATAATGTTTTTTGTTCAAAATAAAGCATGGTCCATGCCTTGTGTTAGACATCCTTCACACTACAATTCCAACACCCCCTAGTCTTTTCCTTTTCGTTCTAAATCTTCAAAATACGATGAAATTAGGTTGAAGGATTAGCCTCTCCTTCTCAGCATGAATATCAATGATGAAACCAATACATGCTATACTGCAAATGGGCTTTTTCCGACGTTCTAGAGGGCGTTACCTCGAAAAATTTTTCTGGAGCACAATAGCTATGGAAAGAATGTTTCCCATATGAAATTTAAGCAATCACCAAAGATCTGTGACATGTAAGGGGTTTCGAGCTCTGAATTGGACTTATACGTCTACATTTATCGTTCAGTTGTCAAAAGGCCTGCATTTTCAAGGAAAATCAGACATAGATCAGGGATTTTTCATTGGTGGAAACCGGTGGTCGTTCTATGTGCGACCCTTTAAAACTTAGGATCTGTGAATGTGGCCCTTGCTCTGAAAAGTTTGCCCACCCCTGTGCTAGAGTAAACAGGACGGTAGCTTTTCTCAAGGGAGAATAAAAGCTCTGAAGAGCACCAAAGGAGATTTGGGATTTTGTATATCATGCCCAACTTCCAAAGTACTTTTATGCATGCCTATAGCTACTGTTGCTGCAATAATTTTGAATATATAATAGTTATTTAGAACTTATGACGATTTCGTGAAGCTGATGTCGAAACTGATGTATTATTACCAACTTCACCTGAACTCCTTATCAGTTGCGTATATCGAGTTTTTGCGTGCTCAGTGTATTCGATTAAACTCAAGAACTGCCATCATCAGCTTAGAAACATTTCGTGATGGAGCAAAACGCTAAGCTCATTTGATAATTTTCCCAATCAGCTTACAGCTCTTTGCATACTTTTGAGTAGATTTGTGGCGAATGTATTACGCTTGAAACGGAGGCTTGGTGGACCAAGCAATGCCTCTTACCTAGGAGTTGCGTTTTAGTTTTGACAGGTAAAGTCGCTTTGGCAATCTCTGAGTAATACAAAGCCAACAAGCACTATACACGTGCTCATAATAGCACTGATAATGTGCAGAATGCTGCTAGAAACAACACAATGTGCGAGGATTATGTGATTTACGGCACTAAAACATGACTATGTAGAGATTGTCAATCTATAGGTGAATCATACATTGAGTCAAGTCTAATGTGAAAATTTCATAAAATCTGCTTTATCAAATGATTGATGTGATAATTCAGACGTCCCCGTAGAAAAATGAGAGCCAATAGAAGAATCTCTTGACCTAGATCTTGCCATGTGTTCTATATAATAAAAATATCTACTAATCTTTGTAAGAGTGGCTAAATGTGTTCACATATTTCATAACACAAACAAAAGCTTCCAAATATGGTTCGGCCTCGTGTTGAGCCATAGCGCAAGTCCTCATATTAGTCATCTGGGGTCTACCCCCGGGGATCACTCGAACATTTGGCATAAGGGGTCCATCCGCGAGTTCCAAAATTCATCCAAAAGTATCAAAAAGCTTGCACGCCCAAAAATTTCAAATAAATAACTTGATGAAGTCCATTCAATATGGCGTTTTTGAGCGTAACAAACTGCTATCACGTGCCATCACTGGAAAGCCCCCTGCAAGTATGGGGGTCACAACGCGAATTCTCACTCAAGAGTATCGGATGGACCCCCTATATATAGAAGGCTCAAGTAGCCCCCTCGGAGCTTACCTACTTTTTGAGTTTTTGAATGTAGGC
Organism: Cassiopea xamachana; assembly: GCA_900291935.2. Lineage (NCBI taxonomy): Eukaryota > Metazoa > Cnidaria > Scyphozoa > Rhizostomeae > Cassiopeidae > Cassiopea > Cassiopea xamachana. Next base: position 16,392,422 of record OLMO02000286.1, on the reverse strand, counting down.
TTATTCAAGGGAAAGGCATATTTGAAGGGGGCTTTAAAACTATTCTTGCATTTGGTGATATTCCAGCTGAAATTCATCTACCAGTAAACTATTTATTTTGATGCTAAAAACACAAGTAATCGGATATTTCCAAGATGCACGCAATTCTTCGTTAGTTACTGATCATCAATCATTAAAAACTCATATTTCCCTTAAAAATATCCTCTTGCACATGTTTGTAATATCAAGAAATAGTTTATAAGTACAAAGATGTCAACCGGAATATCACCAACTACAAGACTTTTTCTCTCGCAGCTATACAGTACTAATAAATTCTTAAACAACTGAAGTAACGTGAATAGGAGGGGACAATTTGAGGATTTCCGGAACATGTTCCGGTAAGCTTTAAATAGTTATTTGCCAACTTTTGACTTTGCGGTAAGAAATGCTTGTGAACTCTTCTTACAGTTCAAGCTATACAACGTCCAAGAGCTGATAGATAACAATAAGATGAAAGCTAAGATCTGAAAATATACTAGCCTTCCCCAAGGACAGCGGGATTCCATTTGGTGTCACGGACCCTGTTTTGCCTAATTCTTGCCCCACCGCCCTCAATCTGACCGAGTAATTGGCCTCCTTTTCAAAAGAGATATTAGAATGTAAAAGAGTCAGTTTTAACATGGTACCTTCCTTTTCCCTTTACACATGCAGAGACTAGAACGAATTTTTTTAGCAACTTAAGGTGACAATCAAAGTGTAAAATGTATGCAGAAAACGATGATCACGGGCAAGAGGTACATTCATTCTGTTTTTTTCTTGTAGATGTTGCCTTTTGTATAAATATTGAGCAAGAAACCATGGAAGATTTGCTTTTTCATTACCCTACGTAAGGCAACCGGGCCTAATTAAATCTGCATCATGTTCCTTTACTGGTTTAATGTCACATGTATAGTTATTATAGAAGATCAAATGATTTGTTATTTGTTGATGTTCATAAAATAGCATTTTGCTAGAGTTAAAAATAGGTCAATAGATATAAGTTTAGTTTGACACAGACGCTTTTTTGGCCATCTGCAGAGAGTTACACATTTTGCTTTGTAGGATTATGGCCCAATGATGTATGGTCAAGGATTTCCACAGGGCATGGAATATATGGCCCAAGGTGAGTTTTCAACTACTACTAACTAACTAATTCAACATCATTACATAACAACAACAAACAAACAACAAACAATAAAATAAGAGAGATAATTAATGAAAGGTCTAATGTAAGAAAGCTGAATTCTGTGGTAAAATTTATTGGTATACTGAAAGGACCAATAAATTTTAATGAGTCGAGATTTGATATTATGTTCTCAATTTCCATGTGAGTAACTGGACTCAGAAATGTTGAATTAGCATTTTTATTTTTAAGGTAGTCTAGAGCAGATTCTGGCGTTCTAGGTATATTTTTTGATAGACAATCTGCAATACTAACAAAATAGTATTTGAAGATATTTGAAATTTCTGTAGGATCAGATGAGATGTTTCCATTTTTGTCCTTTATTGTTTTAATTCCCGACCATAATTTTTTCATATTCTGGCTATACGTGGAGAAGCAATTTTGAAAATGTCTCTGTTTACTTTCTTATGCTTGTTTCTAAATTTCTTATACAAGGCTATATTACCTGCAGATCTTTTCTTTTTCAATTTTCTTAAAATTCTATTACAGATTTTCATCATCTTTTGAACTCTATAGTCAATCCATAGCTTTCCTTTTGTTTTTTATTCTTTTTTTTGAACACTACTTAGTTGGCACATGCTTCTCTACCAGAAAACTGATATCTTTAAGAACTTGATCGTAATTTTTGTTAATATCTGAGTTGTCCTTCAAGTAGTTAAACTCTATTTCATTAAAGTCACTAATAAAATTTCTTTTATTATATCTTGAATAATCTGATTTAAAAACAGCCAACTTGTGCTGCGGAATGTTTGCATTTTTTCAGTATTAAAAAGTGAGTTAAATGATTGAAATTTGGGTCAAGATGTTTCCACTAATAACATTTGCATTAACCAAGCTGATAAATATATTGTCAATTATCGTTGAAGAGTGTTCAGAAATCCTTTTGGGATGATTAGTGCACGGTAGAAAATTGTAAGAAAATAAATTGTTAATAAAATCATTTGTTGGTGCATGTCCATCACAGTAGAGAAGATTAATGTTGAAGTCACCCATAATAAAGACTTGCTTGTTCGTCAGTTTTGGCAAAATCAACTGTAGATGAGAAGTAAAGACATCAACATCCAAATTTGGATGTCTATATTCGCAGCAGAATAAATAGTTTTTGTCATTTGTATTTTCAACCTTGACCCATACAGTTTCAAATTCATTGCACCCAAAGTTTAGATTCTCTCAGGAATTAGAAATAAAAGATTTTTTAACATAAAGACCAATGCCTCCATTCTGACTTAATGATTTTGTTTTGTAAAAGTTATAACCTTCTATGTCTGTATTGGTAAGGCATTCCTTTTGTGTTGAGCTCCAAGTTTCAGATACCCCAATAACATCTATGAGTTTATTAGTCTGACAAAAAAGGACAACTAGTTCATCCAGATGAGATGATAAACTCCGTATATTTGTATGAAGCACTATACGGTCATTAGCATTGTATGTTTACAGGAACTTGTTCATTGATATTGTAATCTTTCAAATTTGCTAATCCAGTGAGATGTGAATTTGATCCAAAGATGGGCAATGTTTTGATGCATGAGGCCAAGCTATGATTCTGTAGATCTTGCATACAGTTTAAAGATTTGGAGGTTATATAAAGGAATTAAGATAAAATAATAAGTAGTGAATAAAAGAGAATGAAAAATATATACTGAGTGTAAGCTAAGTGAGTTTACTAAAGAGAAGGCTTAGCGAATCAGCGGATTTAAGATTGCAATTAAAGTCTTCCATGATTACTTATGTTTGTACTGACATTTTATAGCAAAAGGAAATATTCAAGTAAAAAAAAGATTCAAATTTAGAGGTCATTTGAAATCAACAGGAAGAAATCAGCACTGCGATACTTAAATTGAATAGAAGTTCATGGTGATTAGTATTGCCCAGTGTTTGTGATTGAATTATGCATTGAAATATGGGAACTGGTCATTGTGATGTAATCAAGAAAATAAGTATGCTCTTTGACGGAAAATATTGCAAAATGATTACCACAAATGAATATAAAGTATTAGAATAACAACAATGTAAGATAACAATATCATTTGTATGAATCAAATAGTGTTTTTATGATTTGAGCACCTACTGATACCATTTACCAAAATTAGTAAATGATATCAGTACGTGCTCAAATTTATGCAGCAGAGTCTTTGAATGATATTATAGTACATTAACTGTTGCGTCTGTTCATATTCTTTGATTTCTGTACAGGGAAGTGCCACCAAATAATGATGCGTGTGTGGGTAGAAGCAGTGAACATAATGCTGTAAATAGGAGTTGCACAGGTGGAAGCTGTGAGAAAATGGCACTGCAAATAGGGTTTTTACTAAAGTGTAGCCACATAATATTCCTTATTCTGTGGTTTGGCATGTGTGCAGGTGGAACCAGTTAGAATGGTGAAGTAAATAGAACAGTGACCATATTTTTGCACCTGCCTGGATGAAAATAGTGAAAATAGCACTGGGAATATACTGCAGCCTGGCTGTTGTATAGTAGGTTAGCTACAACCCAGCCTATCACTGTCAACAATCAAGAGTGATAGGTGTATTACAGCAGGTGGCAGTGTTGATCATGGTCAATATTTTACTTATGATGGCCAGTATTTTATTATGACAGGCAACACTTTTACATGCAAATGATTCTGATTTTATCATTCTTACTGTATTAATTTATTCCAATCTTGATTTTCATCTTTTTTCTAGGTGATATTCCTGCATATATTGCACCACCTGAAGTTAAAAGTTTCATCATGTACTTCCATAAACAAGTTCTGGACCAGGTGTGCACTATTCCTTTAGCTACATTTGTCCATGGTAAAAGGGTGTGCTCACTGGTGCATGCTCACACTTACATATAAATAAACAACCACAACAAACAAACAAATAGATAGAACTGCATGCTATTTATAATTATTTCCTGTGATAAATTTTAGGACCTAGAGCAATAGAAACATACTTAATTGTATAAGTATTGTTGTCAAAGGGTTTTTCATAAGCTTTTGCATTTTGCAATTATTAGGTCTTTTGTGATTTGCTTTATTCCTCAAACAATTAGTTGCTTTTGCTTGGAGCAAAACTCTATTTCTGGAAATTGAAAATAAGTAATTTAAATGGTAGGGCATTTTTTGTCATTTTTCACAGCCAAAGTACTGCATTTTTTTCATTTGTTTAAGTATAACTTCTTAATTTCATTAGAATGTAACAGAAATTCAGATGGCATATGATTCAGGGTGAGCTTAATTATATATTCTCTTTGGTTTTCTGCTTCTTTACAACAAGTATCTGAAGATTTCTTTCCTGTGCCTTTCATGCTAAGTTATTTATGCCCTGTTTCACTAAATTTACAAATAGAGGTATATATGATGTGATCTGTTCATGGGTTTGTTTTTATTTCTGTTTGCATAGTGATTCAAGATTTTTGCTACTCCTTAAACTCCTTACACTTAAGTTACCTTTTTAAGGGTGCTTAGAAACTCCGTAAGTTTACACATTTTAGAAAACATCTCCTTATTTCTAATCAATTCTTGGGATAGAGGATTTTCTGTGGCAGAGTTGTTTAAGAAAGACTTTGCTTTTTGACATAAAAACACACTAAAAATGCTCCTTAAGAATTATTTTTTGACCCTTAAATATCCTTACATTTATCTACTCACCAGAGCACTAAACCTGGTGATAATTTTGTGAAAAGTGGCACATGGATAAAAACTACTAATTCATGAAAATACCTTTTTCATGTTTTATCTGTTGCCAGCTCATTGCATACTTTTCACACCCTTTGTTTATACCATTCAAGAATATAAGTTTATTATATTCTGTTAAAATTTTAATTTTATTCTGTTTTATAGCAGTTACAAATTTATTTTTGATTATTTGGATTTGAACCNCCATTGGAATTTCTGATCATGTTGGTCTTTTTAGGTTCAACAGTTTGACAGAGTTGCACTTCCAAAAGACACCATGGCCTGAGCCTATCTATATTGCTCCACTGTGTGGAAATGGTAGGATGCTTTGGTTGATTAAAGAGTTTTGTATATTTGTAGGAAAGTAGAGTTTGAATAGTTTGATGGAAGGAATGAATAAAGCAAAATAGGCAAGAGAAATTGAAAACTAGAATAAATGAAGTAAAAAGGACTATTAAAAGGAATGGATGACTGAATTGCTATCAGCTAGAGGTAGCAGAAGTTCAGTTGATTTTTTTCTTTTCTTTAAGAGTTACAGCTACACTCAGCACAATTACTATGAATTGCACATGACTATGCTAAAAGTTGATTTTCATTGCCACTCATGCATGCATCTACCCAGGAAATTGAGAGATAGTTTTATAGATAATATGAGTAGAAGCAAAGAGGTAATTCTCATGGAAAGAGATAGCATAATGCATGATTAGAAGTGTGGTAGGAACCTGATGCTATTTTTGATAAGATAGAAGTCAAAGATTGAAATGCATGCTAATACATGGGCAGGACTGCTCCATTAAAATCTACAAATTTATTAGGAAGTTTTGTCAGTTTAACAGAATTTGGCATTAACTGACAAATTTTTATGCTTGATAGTGTTAGCTTGATTGATTTGATGGAAACGCGACTACCTACCAATGTCAATGTGACCTGAAGTCACATAGAATATGGAAATTTTGTGCTTAACTGCTAAGCATAAGATGTTAAGAGTTTTAGTACATTAATGGATTTATGAACAGAAGATTCTTAAATGGAACTGAAGAAATTCAATCAAATATACCTCAGAAATTTAAATGATTTAGTTTCCTACAAGAAAAAGTATATTTTGAATCTCATAATTCTTGTCTGTTAGAGAGTTGTTAAAAATAAGGGATTTGCAAGGACTTGGAAGTTCTGAACTCATACCATGCGTTTACATTTTCACAAATTTGATATATGGAAATTTTTTATAATATTTCATAAGATATGGTTCCATTTGTTGCTTGAAAAGCTAGATCTATTTGATATCTCTGAAGATCCTTAAGTAGTGCTAAAATTACTGAAGTTATATTGCCCTGCAGGACACATAGCCTCTTACAAATCTTTTTAATAGTGTAATAGAATCAATATTCTTTGATCACTTGTTTCTAGCACCTGCCGTTTCACTTTGTTGTCCAATTATTAGGGAGTATACTTTCAAATGTATTTATAGAGACACCTTTAAATTGTGGTTATGCTCAAAGTATGTTTTGTCGTAGAATGTGAACTTTAGTAATGAAATCATTTGTTGAACTTAAAGTATTTAGCATCTGTTCTAATGTCTTTGGCAGCTTTTACCATTTAATCCAGGTTTTCCCATTTTTGATATACGATGTCATTCACTTTTTCATTCTTAGCAATTTTATCATTTCAGACCCTGTCTTCATTATCTTGTATAAAGAACTCTATTTCCGACACATTTATGCAAAACTGCAGGTATTTCTTCCTCATTAGTAGTTTGATTTAAGACATCTTGAGAAAGGCATCTTACAGCATGGAAGATAATGACACCAAACAGTTTTTTGTGTATGTCTTACCTATACAGCACCCTTCCTTACATTGAAAGTTTTTATTGGTGATTTTGTCATGTTAGAAATATATCTTGTTATCATTTTTGTCGAAATTTGAGGCTGGTTTGTTTATGAGGAATATCCAATGCTATCTTGTCCTCCTCGTTGCTTTATCCGACCTTTGCAGCATTCGCATTATTGTCTAAACACAATTGGATTTATTGCGATGAAAATTTAATGTCAGATTTTTCAGCATTTGTGAAAATCTGCTAATAGGCGTATCGACGAATACTTGAGAGAGAGAGAAACGCAAGTAATGCTTCGAATTATGATTAAAGCTTACGCCAAAATGTGATTTCTGTGGATCTTTTAACAAATCGCTTCAAGCACGTGCCGGACATTTATTTTTAATCCCATAATGCATTTTGGTATGTGGTATAAACATCCTTTTCGCCATAATGATCGCAGCCCAGAAGAGTTATTGACAATTATCTCTATTTTTTCTTGTAGCCGACACTTGAGCACAGAATCGATTCCTATTACAATTACTGCCGACTATTTAATTACATATTAAGTTAGTTGTTTATTTATTCAATTTATCGAGCTTATTCAGTTTCTCCTCAAACTTTCCTCTCATTCCTCAATAATTTAATAAATTTATGCATATTTATGATCAGGTCAAATAGAGAGCCTAATTTACTTGATGTTCACCACTTCGAAAACAAGAAAATTTTTTCATATATCTGATTGGGAAGAGAAATTCGGTGCAATCGTAAAGCATTTTCACCAAATACCTTAAAACAATAAGAATATTTTCCTCTCATAAAGTAGAAATTAGGGCCTATTGCACCATTGGCAATTTCACGTGTTTTCTCTCATTTGTGATCTTTCTTTTTGCCTGTTTTAGTTCACTGTGTATTTCATTCTATTTTCAGATGAATCAGAGCCTGTTCCTCTTGCCTTACCAAATCAGTGGCTTTGGGACATCATTGACGAATTTATCTACCAGGTATTAGCGTTCGTACACTTGAGCTATTTTGACTTGGATACGTATGTTGGCGAAGTACAATATCAGGTCTCCAACTCTCCTGTTTGCATGAAAAGGTCTTTCTCATAAGTAGTGGCTTGATTATGTCATTAGCCCTTTTTACAAACAATTGATACCTCGACTGTAGCTTTTTAAAAGTAAACATGAAGCATTTAAGATTAATACTCAAGTATTGGCTTGTTTTGTAAAAGTATCTTTATAATGAAATCTCGCGCAGAAAGTTGAAATATGACCTAATTTTATCATATTTGTCAGGATAATATTTCAATTGGCCAATGTATAACGTAAATTGTGTCATAAAATGTCTTTAAAATTACTGAATAGTGTCCTAAAATGGCCTAGAACTTCAGCAAGAGGTGTCATAAATTCATAAAAAAAATTGTTAAATTCAAATTGTTAAATTAAATTTAGGCCTGCAATATATAGGCGTGCTGTCTTTAATTTTTGCAGAAATGAGAAATTGACTTGATGACTTTTTTGTAGTTTGACCTCAGCTCCCCACGCCACACCATGGCAGGCCCGTTGACAGTGGGGGTGGGGGGTAGGTAGAGCATGTCTGTCATTAGTTTTCAGAGGTTATTTATGTAGGTGCGCGAAACGATCATTTCTGCGTCCACTGCCCCCTCCCTCAATCCCATGGACTTCTTTATAGGCCTGAATCATGTTCGATTAACAGAGCTCTCAGCATGGTTAAAACTTTTTTATGGAAACATTAATTTATCCATTGCTTCTGTCCGCCTCGTCTTTTTCACTACCCTTGTGTTCTTTGCAGTTTCAATCTTTCTGCCATTATCGGTCAAA
>OLMO02000286.1:16327476-16347611 GCA_900291935.2 Cassiopea xamachana | reverse complement strand
GCGGAGTCAGCTGTTCTGCTCGTTCATCTGGAGGTCGCCCATCCAGTTTCCAACTTCAGTTAAGCTAATGAAACTGGCTGGGCCGCTTGGCCATGGTGGGGTGCATAACCCCCAATTTGCTGGCAAGCAGACTTCGTTCGAGCCCAATTTGCCGACAAAGAAGACTCTTCTCGAGTTTTATCAGCAACAAAACGTTGACGAGCACTGTTGATATTCAGGAAACGTTAGGGGGGAACGGCACACCCTGGACCCCCATAGACACGACCCAGCGAGTGGCTAACCAAGTCTGGTCTGCTCTGGTTGGCAATGTATTTTCTAATGAGATGCACTCACCTAGAGTTAAGGGTAAACATTGGTCTGAAGCATGGAACTCCTCGTTGTCTTCTTTTCCTGAAGGCTTGTTCTGTCAACTTGCCCTCACACATCGGATCAATGCGCCAAAACGAGCCCTTTCCGGGTTCATCTTGTGAACGGGGAACTTTGATGAAGTAACGGTTAAGCGAGAGATTATGCCTTATCGAATTCTGCAAGAAAACACCGTGCAAATGTGAAATGGCATGACAAAAGAAAATGGTATGAAACATAAGGGAACACTTTTAAAAAGAAAACGGATAAAATGCAAAGCCTTTCATGGTGGAAATCTAATAAATACCATATTGTGAAGATATATGCATAAATATGTGAAGATATATGCATAAATATAATTAATATTCAATGCATAATACAATAAATGAGCAGCCGTGGCCTAGCGGTAATGCACTCGACTAAGACCAGCATGGTCCTGGGTTCGAGGCCCACCGCATGCAATTGGTGACGTACGGAAGGGCACCTGGTCCTAAATGCTCGCACCAGAACTAAAATCCTCTTAGAGGCACCCTCCAAGCCCCAAGGAATTGGGGGAAACGGAGGTAAAATCGAGTATATAATACAATAAGTGAAGATATTCCCGTATAATTTCGTACGTAGGGGAGTGCCTATTAGAGAGGACACTTATCCTGAGCCAGCGGCATGTGAGGTAGGGTGGCCAGTTCCTTTCATCGCCGCCCTTATCTCCCCAGTGTTCCCATTGGGTACCCATTTGCTGTTGGGTGAGCAGTGAGCGAGCGTTCAGTCAGGGCATCGAGTCGGGCTCAAACCGTAGACCTTCCGCACGGGAGGCATGCGCTCTAGCCACTATGCCACCTCGGCCATAACACAATATTATATCATACAACATGGTATCATCTTCAAAATTCTCTGAAACAAGCTGCATCCACCATCCATGCCACTGCTAATACTCATACAAATATTGCAAGGAATAACAATAATAATAATAACAAGGTAGCTTGTCGAGAACAAAACTGGCCGCCCATCAGAGACTACAAACACGGGGTCTCAAAATAATCAGGAACGCCAAAATTAATGATACTTGGTCATGTCCTGGGATGAATGTAGAAAATGTAATTTGCTTTGATAGGAATGTTATGACCTATAAAATCATACACAAGCTTTGCCCAAATAGCTTCCTAGAAAAGTATAAACCAAGGTCTAGTTTCTCATCCTACAATACAAGAATAGCCAAAATCTCAAAATCCCTAAACATAGGACTGAGCGCTATAAAAAAGCTTTCATTACTCAGCTCTTCAGGAATGGAATAATACACCTAGAGACATACGTGAGTTGCCAACAATATATACTTTCAAAAGGCAACTGAAATTGCATATGAAGAGCAAGACATAACTAAACACAACCCCCTTGAAAGAACAGCTCCACGCTAAATAGGTTCTGCTTTTACTGTTCATCTTTAATAGCTACTTTTCGTTATATATAACTTAGTTCATAGGTTGTTTTTTCTTTTTTCTGTAATTATGCTGAAGGGTTTTTGTGTATACAACTTGAATATGAATTTATGAACATTGAATATGAACATGGAATAATACTGCGTCATGACGTCATGCGTCATACGGCGTCATGACTGTCTCTTCTTGAATTTGTTGTCCAGTCCTTCAAAGTTGGTATAAAGCTCTTTTCTGATCTTCCCGGCTACCTTAGTCTACTTATACTTTTTGGAGGCACCTTCAAACCTGATCTTCTCCTAATTTTGCCTTCTTCCATACTCTTTTTTGGATATGATGAAGGATCTTGATTTTGACGAAAATACGACAAAATTTATTGTACGAAGGCTAATGAATATCGCAATTCCAGTGACATACTATATTTTCTGTCGTAGAAATAAAGACTGGTTGAATTCAGAACTGTTGACTTTTTAACACTTACTATAGGCTACATCAACTATGCAGCTCAGGCAAGCCAATTGTAAACTGCCTATCTGTAGAGAGGTTTACATTTCTATGTTACATACACGTCTTTTTTTATAAGAAAACCGTTATTTTACTTGAGCCTCAATTTTCTTAACTTTTCCCGAAATTTGTGCGTGAGATTTTCTTAAATTTTTCTTAACTTTTACTGAAATAAACTGTCTAAAATGGTTTACACTTCCGTTATTAATATTGTATACTTGAATTTGCATTCCATCTTTAACATTTTGAATGCAATAACGACGAACTATCGATTTTTGTCCGACAAAAACACTAAATTTTGGAAATTGAGTATCGTGATTTCTTAAAATTTTGATCATTTGAGCCTCATTTTCTTATAAACTTTTTTCTTATAAAAAAACGTGTATTATGAGTGAGAATGTAACAGCAGCTTAGCTTCTGCGTAGTTGGTCTCTTTTGTATTAAACGGCAGCTTAGCCTCTGCGTAGGTGGTCTCTTTTGTTTATAGCTCTTTGTTTTCGGCACGTTGTTGTTTTGTTTTCATTCGAATCGGAAAACCATAAGCTTTACAGGCTTTGAAAGCAGCTTCGTGACAAGATTTAGTATTATTTTAATTCAAGCATTAGTAATTGCATTCAGGTTGAACATTTATATTCACATATTCGCTACCATCGAGTATTGGGACAAAACTTTACTGTAGCTGTTTGATACTCAGTAAAATTGCCCCTAATGCCTGTGTAGATTGACTTACACATTAATTTGTTTTCGGTTAAGCTATCGTATCAGGCAGCTACAGAGAAGTTTAAAAAAAGATAATAAGAATATGGCAAAGATCTTCATATCACGTGTAGCACATGTGATCTATTGTGGCCTACAGAGTATGTCCATTTTTGTTCCTGGAGCTGCGCCTTCCTTTTACATCACTGCCTGCGCCCACAAGCACATATAATTCTTCTACTGATATTTCTACTCTTGCCATTCGTATTTTGCTCTTGCTTTATGCATTCTGTAATTCCCGCCTGTGAGCTACCAGGATCTTTTGCGCCAAGAACCAATGACGATCGGATCCTGTAATTCCCGCCTGTGAGCTACCAGGATCGTTTGTATCAAGAATAATGACGATCGGACGACACAATAACACTTAACGTAAATACTCGAAAAAGCCCCCACATAGAAACTCATTTTTGCAAATAAGCGCCCCCTCGAATGAACCCCCATGGGGCCTTATTCCAGGGTAGAATAATTGCAGAATAATAGCTATACAGCACTACTTCCCTTCACTGGCCACGAAAAAGCAGATGGAAACGTGACTTTCGTGATGATAATGAAAAAAAATTGTTGTTGACTAATAAACTTCGTTTGCGAAATACCCTTTCTGTGACTTTTTAGTTTGGTTGATTGCGGAAACCATGTCGTTTTTCTGTCAACCGTTGAGGAAATGCCACACTTTAAAACAAGCCCCTTCGAAGAAGCGCCCCTTCGAAGAAGCCATCCCCTCGAATAAGCCCCCGGGCGCGTATTCGAGGATTTACGATACGCTTCATATAAAGCCCATTAGCTAAGTCATTCTCCTTGCAGAGGAAGCAACGTAGAGCCAATTACTATGATTTCCAGGATCGCGATGGTTCACCTCTTACCCCCTGGATACTGACAGTGATATGCACGTCATACGACAGTTTAAATTCAAATTTGCATCAGAAAACGAAAGACCATCTACATAATAGCATCTTACCTGCCAACCTTTGTCTCCAATACGGTAATAAGGGTAATTTTTCATGATAAACTGGTAAATTCCATTAAGTGTCAACTGTTTGTCTTGTGCTGACGTGATTGCTTGTACAATTAGTTGTGCGTAGGAAAATGGCGGCTTATCTTCTGGGTTTTTTAACTTCTCATTTAAAGCGTTTGCAGTAGGATTTGTAGGAGTGCCAGCCTCATCACTAGAGTCTAACTCTTGGTCTTCTTCTTTTGGCTTTTCATTCTTTGCTTCTGCTGCACTTCTGAGCATGTCCATGCTAAAGTTTGAGCTTGAGCTACTGCCATTTCTTGGGCTGGTAGGACAAGAGTTTGGAACGCTGAAAACAAAATCAATCTCAGGAGTAATAACCAAGTACCTTCTCCAAAGGATTCTTTGCTAAGCAACTCAAAGCCGAAGGATGATTCAAAAACAAGCCATTGAAGATCCTCAGCTGAAAAGATTCCTTAATCTATTAAGGGGCTTAAGAACTAAGACACGATACTTCTGAGAGTGGTTGGGTAAGTAGGAATCTTGGCTCTATTTTTAATAACAAGCAAAACCCTTCTTCATATCAAATCCATCGTTATCTTCGACGAAAGCTAATACAGCCTTCAAACATGTACCAATTCACTTTTCCCAAAAATAAGAAAATCTGGCAAAGCACACACAGTGCAAATGTCATTTTGTACACTATAATTCACAACAACCTGACGGCACTTCCAGCGATTAATGAGTACATAGCTGAAAAGATGATAGCTCTATACAATATTTTAATAGTGCAAACACTTTCAGCCAGTAGCGGTTACTAGGGGGCAAATGGATCAAAATGCCCCCATGTTCTATTGTGTCAGAAATTCTTGGCAAAAGTAGTGGACTAAAAAGTTAAATAAAAGTTTTTTTTAATATGCATGAACACTTGCTTCATATACAAAACACGTCTTCTCAACAAATATGTGGCTTCTTCTAAAAATATAAAAATTCAACATCTCTGCCCCCTTAATTTTTCTTGAAAAGCCGCCACTGCTCTCAGTCACTAGCACAGTGGTGGCCAAACAGTGAGAGACAAAGAGCCACATCAAACATAAATACACACATAAACATTACCCCCATACTTAGTTCTCAAACAAAAATACTTTATTGAACTCAAGCCAAGAAAACATATCAGGGGAGCTGGAGCATGTTTTTGAGTAGGGTGGCTGGGGAAGAGTGGCAGGCTCCTATTAGGGCAAAGAAGTGGGGGATTTGGGGTAGAGCCCCTGAAAAATGCTAGAACCATGTATTTAGATTGAAAGGAATCCCCCTTTGATCATCAAACACATCTTGTTTCAATAGGATTGGCTATCTTTGTATGATATTATACTCCAGCAAAAAAAGGGGGAGGGGATGCAACCCCCCAGCTCTGGCATGGCTGCAAATATAAGAAATACACTTCAATAAAAATGTTACAGTTGCATGAACCACTAATAAATCAGTTGGAATATAGGATATACAAAATCTTTCAAACATATGCTCTCAATAGCAAACAAGACGCCTGAAGGGGCATACCTTATTGTTCCAGTGGGTGAAGGAAGTGGAGACGGATAAGCAGAGTCCTGTTCAGGAATATTAATCCTCAATGGTGCAACTTGTCTCTGTCTGGGTGGGCTTGGCACACGTCTTGGCGTTGAATCATCAACAAGTGATGAGAACCATATTTTGATGTTTGTTGAGGGGAATCTCAGCACACATCTATAAAAAAGTGGCATAATAATTTCCCAACCCTAAGAGAATAGCACATACCATGTGGAAGTTCATATAACTTGAAATGCATCAAAGTAGTGAGGAGGGGGGAACTACTACACCAAAGGCATTCNCACCTGCTGGGGTTAAGGGTCAATGACCCCAAACAACTAATTTTGCAAGGTTTTGCCCCCAAACAAAATTACTAACCTGGAGATTTACAATAAAAAAATAAGGCTTTTGCCCCTCCAGGGCATTTCCTCTAGTTACATACTTGCTAAATATGATAACAGATTTCTAAGATAAGAAACTTCTCAATAAAATTTCAATATATTTCCCATTAGATACTTCTAAAAACACTTCAAAGTAGTGTCAGTAGCCCTGCGCTATTTTCACAACTTCAAACAGCTAGCATAGATAACAAACCACAATTCCCTGACAATAACCATGTATATTAGGACTGTTTAAGTTGAACTACAAAGTAGGGTTCATCTTCAATGCTTCCACTTTCAAGGAAATTTCCATTTTAAAAGAAATTTTGCTGATAACAAGGAAATAAAAAGGAAACGAAATTTTCAAGGAAATTCTCTGATTCTAGAGAATTATCAGGGAATTCTATATTCAAAGAACTTCTCACTAGTTCAGCAAGCAAAATTCTTTTCTATGTTTAGCGTGTTCAGGAGATTTCATCAACAGTAAAAACGTTTCATTTCAATTTGGTGAGTAGGCTAATAAGGAGAGCCAGCATGGGTCGTTCTCACTTTGTAAATTGGTCACACCTATGTTATCAAAAAATTCAAATAAGTATGTGTTGTTGCTGTTGCTCTAAGACATCTTGCTATAATAACGTCGGTACGCTGAAGAGTAGAACTATGGGATTTCAAAGCACGTCGTCCTGGTGAGAAAAGGCATAAGCAGGGGTGGCCTGACAGGGGGTCCATAGGGTGCTGGAGAAGAGAAAGGGGCGCTGACGCAACCAAAAGTGCAAACAAAGTATAGATAAATGTGCAAATAAAAAACAATTAGTTTAACCCTGGAAGTGAAGAACGTATTCTAGCCGGATAATAAAATGGACAGGGTAATACAACTTTAATAGTTATGTTTCATTTGAAATCATATATACCCTTCTTCAAGCACCATATTTGGTTTGATGTTTTAGTTATTTAATGCCCGAGCCTACACTAAAAGATTCCGTTGAGGACATGTATTACTTCTCTGACTAGAGATCAAGGTGAACATTCCAAAAGCGAGCGCGCTTTCCGACGTTCCAAGGGGAGTGACCTTAACAAATTTTTCGCTCGCTCCATTTGCGTGTTTGCAGCCTCCCCTCTTTTGCACGAA
The DNA here is from genome assembly GCA_900291935.2 of Cassiopea xamachana. Classification (NCBI taxonomy): domain Eukaryota; kingdom Metazoa; phylum Cnidaria; class Scyphozoa; order Rhizostomeae; family Cassiopeidae; genus Cassiopea; species Cassiopea xamachana. Next base: position 16,340,555 of record OLMO02000286.1, on the reverse strand, counting down.
TGATGCCCTCAACTTATATTTTACGCAATTTACAACCTTTTGCGTGCAATTGCAAGGGCGTTAATGTTTATTCACAGCTAACTTATTTGGGTACTTCCATTTTTGCACTTTTCATCATATCCGATGGTAAATGAAGTTGTTTCAGCAGAAGTACTCATAGTTGCTGTGAAGCAATGACCAATTGTACATTTTAGTTCCTGGTGAGGGGGCACCAACAAGTTGTTCGCCCCCTGCCAAAAATAGCCAGGCCGCCACTGGGCATAAGACATTGATTTGTGCACTTTTTGAATGATTAAAATGTAAACCAGATTCGAGGAAATATCAAGGAAAAAGTGTATTGTGACATGGAAATTTTGTTCTAAACAAGGAAATTTTTGGGAAACCTAACCAGAGAAAAATGGCAGCACTGAACTTCTATCGTTTATTAAGCTATAAATCAATCAATCACATGCCTACACAGGTGCTGACAACTATGCAGGTGTCGAAATTAAACAGGTACAAAAATAAAAGTATTTCTCCATGAATCTTGAGGTACACTAGCCTAAGGCACAGCTGAGCTTGAAAGAATGGCACAAATGAAACATGTCCGTAATTATCTAAAACCTGCTAATGACATGAAATACTGTCTATATTCTACCTTTGAAATACCAACAAAAGAATCAACATCACAAATAACTGTCAAATCAATGTCAGTCAATAACTTAAGCATAAAATGTCTTATTAACAAAATATACACATACAAGTAAGAAGTGCCAGACACTTCAATATTCATTGTGGGTGGAGACAGAAGCCACAAATGGGTTTGGGGGCACAGCTACCTTTCCATGGCAACCTGTTGGAAAAATTCCTTGTTTTTTCACTTTGCTCAAGATTTGCAACAAATTAGGGGTGGCACCAGGAATTACTTGAAGGGGGTTGACTCTTCTGACAAGGGGACTAAAATATGGCTAGCAAGGCTCCTTGAATGCTAAAAAGCTCTGAGAATCCTTCACCTTCTGGCAAGGGGCTTGCATGTTCTGATGTTAGGGGGCAGCTATAGTCCCCTAGTCCTCCCATAGTGCTATAGTCCCCATTCAAATCACTACCCAGGCAGATAGATGCAAGAATTGGGGGCTTTGAGAATACATGCTCAGGGTCGCCAAGAAGTTTATGAGGATTTGGGGCAAAAGAGAACAACATGGCCCCCTACAGGAGAAGTGCACTGAAAAATCTGAGGACCTGGGAATTCCACTTCTACAATGCTTCCTACACATTTGCCCTGATATTAACACAATTAATGTAAATTGGAACACAGGTCTTCCCCTTTGTGAAAATAAGAAATAAATGTGAAATATTTGGGCTATCCAACTTCAGCTTTCTTTGTCTTATAAGAGATTTACAAGTGTGATGCACTCAATGACCTATTTCAAAATTTTCTCTCAGGTACTCCATTTATATAATGCAAATTTTTGAACTATGAACTAAATATTACACCTATCATATTTCATATACAAAAGTTTCATCATAGAGACATAGCTGTTTCCATTTGCCCTTCTTGTTCTAGGATACTTCTCATTTTAAAATATGAGTTCCCAGCATCAAAATTCATAACAAAGGGGAACACCCCCACTCTGCTAAGTGGCCATGGCCTGCAATCTTCCAAATTAGACAAAGACTCACAGTTTTACCTTTACCTCCAGTGTCAACCTCTTTTTCTAGGGGGGGGGTGCAATTCACTGACACAAACTGATAAAGCTACGAATTTACCAACAACGGTTTGAATTTACTGACAGAAGTGTTTTCCTAACTGGAGTTCTATATTTTTATGGGGTGCATTGATGCAAGTCACTTACTGACAAAATTGGGGCAAAACATGCAATCATTTACTTACAAAAGTCATAAAATCTATAAATCTGCCAACAAGATCACAAAAGGCTGGGGGGTGTTACACTCTCTACCCCCTGTTAGCTATGCCCCTGCCTCAAAGTAAGCCTATCTTAAAGAAACACTGTTATGTGCAGAGATCCAATTGAAAGCTTGCTTTGGGTTCCACATGTAATATTAGGATGTGAATAAATGGAAACTTTGGTTTCTATTGTGATATGTATTCAAAAAACACAACACACACATACACTAAATAGTTAGTTTGAAATGCTGTCTCCTAGCTGTGTGGTTGTCTATATGCAAAAATTTCAATGCAATACAATCTTCAAGTCTGCTTAATGTCTAACATGATCTTTAAAATAAGATAATTATGCTACCTTATAAAAACATTGATAGTACTGCTGTTGAAAAATGAGTCAATGCATGAATAATTAATTATGTAATGCTTATTCCCTCTGCAGACAGGAAACTACATACACAAGGTGCTAGGAAGGGTCATCTGGAAGACATATATAATTATATTCAGTGCAAACAGCATGGAAATTAAAGTACATTTGGATGCTTAGTAGTTGAAGCCATTTTTTCCAAAACAACCCCTGAGTAAATAAAGCCATGCAGTTCAGATGGAAGGGAAATATAAATGGATAGAAATCTGAAAATAATCTGGGTGTAGCTGAAGAAGCTCTCATTTTAGGCAAAGAATGGTCAGTTATTGTGAATAAAATATATTTATGATTTTTTAATATTAAATTTTCACAACAAAAGTAGCTTAAAATACATTCTAATAAAAACCTCAAGAACTATAATAGGAACAGGCTTTCCAAACCATTTTTAAATTTAATTCATCTTGTTGTGGCAAACAACACCTAATCTGTTGCCTAGACATAGCCAATTAGTAAATGCATCACAAATAACTTTTTCATCCTATACTCATACAAAATGTGCGTTTACAACTCTTAAAGAAAAATATAACTACTACTTCGTTGATGAGAAGCACTGCAATATACAGTCCATAAATCTTCACTATCCATTAGAACTAAAAAAAGGCTCTTCCCCTAGGCTAATTGACAAAGTCTCACTAAATGAATTCTGAGAAGCTTGTACGCAATTCGACACCTCCTTTTAGTTAATGCATTCAATTGTAGAAAATTATCATCCATTCATTCTAACTTTCAACTGTTCTGTAATACACCATTTGTTACAAAGCTTTGTATTTATTTTGCTGAAGAAAACACTGATTTAATAAGCATTTGTAAACTAAAATAAACCAGCTCCCAATACAGAAATGTAAGCGCATTCACTACGCGCATTCACATGCCCTCTGTAACACGCGACCATGATATGTTAATGTTCGGCATCCATTTCGGATAAGTAGTATTGGTTGGCGAAAATGAACTCAATGTTTGCCACCATTACCTGTTTATCAAAAGTTGCGCAATGCAACTAAAACAATAATGTACACGTCAATCACAGTCCATTGGATGCCATAGTAAGCAAGAGATAAATTACAAATATCAAGCAACTAACTTTGGTAGCTAAAACAATCACAATTATCTGAAACACGGAACTCTGTCGCTACATACTAGAGCTTTCGATATCCATCTGATCTCCAGTCAGACTGAGTTACACCCTTTAGGTATAGTACAAATACACACGCTTACATACTGAAAAGAATGTGGACATTACTGTTTTCTTTAGATAATGATTGTGGAAATTGAACTGTTCTATGGACAAGGGAGAAGGTTTAATGTACATAGTCTAAGAGTCGAAGTCAAAAGGCAAATTTTACCAGCGTGGTCTTACCACTTCGCGCGACAGTAAGTCTGCCCTGATCTCAATAACATCATCAAAACTTAATACCCTACCTTTCTGGAAGCTTTATTGAATCAGAGCCTCTTCTATGAAATATGCCATCAACAAAGATGCCATTCTTCCCTTTAGTTGATAAATAAAAGTCAGGCTGGTCGAAAACAATTTCCAAATGCTTCCGAGATATGAAGTTTGAATGTCCCATGTTTACATCAACATCTCCTAAACTGCTGTTTCTGCCTACCCAAATTCGACTTTGGCGTACCAAGTACTCAAATTCTCGGCCTTCAAGCTTAGCAATCGGCGTTATATTCGACCATGCAAGTCGTGTAGGTGTAGATCTTTCATTTTTTAACGAGAGTAGTGTCAATGCATCGCTATCTTTTGCTGGAGATGTGCAAGACATTTTTCTGAGTAGAAGCGTGATCGATTGCCGGTCCTCGAGCAGAACAACAACATGAGGTGTTTATTTGTACACGCTTTGCATTCTGGGAGGCTCGTGTTTTGATTTACAGCCGAAATGCATCTTGGACTAAATTAAAGTGTAAATATCGCGCAAATCCATAGACTGGGTTCTAGTGACGATAAGACTTCCCACATGCCACAAACTCTGGAGTGATTTGCCAATTTCCTTGAAGGAAATAGCGATATGCTTTGGAGAATTACTGTCTCCTTTGATAACGAATAAGAAATCTCTTCCTCATCAAGTACCAAAAATGTGCCGAAAATGAAGAGGATGAGTTTGATTGGCAAATAGAGATGAATCCTAGCTATGAATATCATAAGACTTCCTTCATGACTTCTCGCTCAGTGGCTGAAAGAATGTCAGTAAGTGATTGGATAATTATCAAACAACCAAGGTTTTTCAAGAAAAATTTAGAACTTCAACTAAAATCCATCGATACTGTGCTAAAAAAGCACATTCTAGTTGCATATGGGACTAAACTCCCAGCTTTTAGCGAGAAAGAGTAAATGTTACTACCCTTAACAATTCCACTTTTTCGTTGTGTCTCGCCTATCATTTCATACCTAAATCTACCATTTTTACTGCTATTCACTTTCTTCTAACCTTGGGCCCCTAAATAGCAACATTTTGAATTACAGTTTTCTTATTAGAACTGCGCAAATTTTTTAAGAACTGCACATTTTGTGTACAACTGCACGTTGCAAAAGAACTCTGCAAAAAACAATACTTGCAATTTATTAAATCCATTTTGTTTACATAACTAGTTCTTAATGTTTCTGTTATTTTAGACATCCTATTTTCCGATAGTCAATTCAATTACGTAGAATTGTTTTGATTGCAAGCTACTTTTCAATGGTTCTACTTTCAGAATCTAAGGTTGAATAGAAATAGCACTCACCATGTAACAATCTGAGATAGTTTCTATATAGCTACGCTTTCCAGCTTCTCTAGCCTCAATATATTTGTATTTTTTCAGGTTTCTTGTAATTTTACCTTCTTGTTTCATTCTTGTCCTTGATCAACTAGCAGATATTCCATCCAATTGCGTATTCCCCTTATGATCATCCCCACCTCACTGAATCGCTAAGAACAATGGCTGCCAAGTGTTGGAACGAATAGCAAAATTCAAGCACCTCTCTGCCCTTTTCCTCCCCCTCCCCCCAAACAATGTTGATCTATTTGTCTTATCTTCAAAACCCAACATTGTTCCGGGGGGAGGGGGCTATCGTTTTCATCTACGTGGTGATATACTAAGTAGGCCTTTGAAGAAAAGACAGAGTACATTCGCAGATTTTCCGCTGCGTTCCAAATACTTTGGTCTTTTTATTTACTCACTCCAGTCCAGTTTAACTCTATGTTGGTTATCTTGATTATGCAGAAAATACAGCCCTTTTGAAATTCCACTGGCTGCTTTGCTGTTCCCCAAAGGCTTGCCAAAGCATGAGGTACGGAACAACACTACACATTCAAGGCTCTGATGTATTGAGGACAGTGGGAGAAAAAAGGAAGAAAAACTAAAGCATAAATTTTGTCAAGAAATAGTTCAAATAAATAATTCTATTAAGTAATTCAAACAGTGAAATTTCAAAAATTTTGGAACCCAGTGCTATCCGGATAGTCCTTATATTGTTGGGATAACACATTCCCTTACTTTTGGTTAAGCCAACTACAAAATTACTTGCAACCTCAAAATTACTTCCATGTGCATCAAATTTAGTCGAACACTACAGAGTTAAAATCTTAGGAAAGTTATTTATTACGTAGAAGGACTAAATCTCTCATAGCATGTGTTCAACGCTATTCAACGCGTTAAACGAAATTGAACAATTTTAGTTCTACAAATTGACTACATGGTTTCAGAAACTGCAAGATAAGCTAAACTTACAACCCAAAATGAACAGTAATTAAAGTACTGCAGACAGGGGCAGCGTGGAAGGGGAGGCATGGAAGCCACGACCCCCCAATTTTTTGGAAATCGTCGAATTTTCATAAATTCTAATGTTCTTTCTGACTTTTGCTGTTGGTAAGATAAAGGTTTCAAATTTTAACGGAACTTGCCTCCCCTTCTCTACAGGTGCCACGATGCCTCAGACCGCAGATATTTCTCTAGGCGGATTTAAATCATACGGTTTCTTCATATTCCATGAAAGGGGTACTTACAAGATATCCTATCACAATTGAAGTATCCTTCATAGCTAAATTCTGACTGCCAACACAAAGAGGCAAGCCTTTCAACCTTTCGAAAAGTCAAATTGTATGTTGTAAAAATAAAATCTACACAATTGTCTTCAAGGTCTTCCTAGCCTGTTCATTATCACACGAATGGGGTACAACCTATATGCTGGAGAAGATAATAATTTCCATGATCACGAAAGGGTGAAATATAATGCTTAGCTTTGAAGAAGCAGAAATTTAACAAACTTGTTACTATAAAACAGTTGCATGGAGTACAATAAGTTTACGTAGTGATTATTTTCAATTATTTGCTTCTTTGCGTAAACCGAGCATATAATACAAGAGCAAGAAGCACTCTAGGTTCAGCGGGTTCAGGGTCGTTTATCCAGTCAGGTTGCAATGAAAATTTGAGCAAGATTATGTGACGAAATTAGCATAAATCTTATTGTGCTATGCATAAATCAACTGATTTCACATTTGCTTCAACATTAGTTCTTATTTTCATTTTCATTAGTTTTATTTTATTTCATTAGTGCGTTATACGTGATGCTCGTTAAGATTGACTGGAAGATAGTTTCAGCATCAGTATGATCAATTAATTTACATTGCCAAATTTTTTTTTGTTTTCTATTTATGCTTCTCACTAGTGAAACTTAAATAATCTATAGATTAATTTATGCTTTGTTGTTTGTCAACTGAAAAACAACAAGGATTCCTAAAATTAAAGACCTTTGTTTTTGTGTGTACAGCATAGTTACTGAAAGCAAAACTTCCCATAAGTAACTTTATCTTTCTTACCGTTTTGTGACATATCACTTGAAAAACCAGTGCCTAATTCTGAAATTCTGAAGGCCATATGGACACTAACAGCAAAAATTGTGTTCTGGTGATGAAATCTGGACATGCTGATGCAGCTGATACAGTAACTGGTGAATAAAATGCCATGGCCTTGAAAGAGATAATTTAAAACTGCTCCTCCTACTTAAAGACTTTAAGACAATGCGAACCATTATATACAAAAAAAACTTTTCGATGATATATCTGCTCTGAAATCAGAATTCAGGGGGAATTTCCAAGAAACAAGGGAAGTTCTACTGGGAAAAATCTGTATATGTTAGAACTTTTAATGTGAGCTAAATATATACCTAAAAAGCTAACTTTCGTTTGTCCTAAATTAGCTTAAAAGCGTCAAAGTATTAAATTCATATCAATGTTCATTCTGAAGTGTGGAACAATCTCCATAGAAACAAACTTGACAGACATTTTACTTGAAGAACCACGTTGATAAATCATAGAGTCAAACTGCTTGATTTGGAAATTTGGCTTGAAATTTGTTATGAACTATCTTGAAGCAACATCGGAAAATTCAAACAACTCATTACTATTGGACAGATGCTATGAGCCCCCGCAGCAGCCTGGTCTCTCTTCTTTGTCTTGAACGTAGGTCGATATGTCGAATTTCTTGAGATTTGCGTCCATGCCTTGTTTGCGAACCAACTCTCTAAAAAAAGCAACTCTGATGTACATTCGTTCTAAATGTGCCTAACTAACGGGAAATGATGATTTAAAAGTTTGTACTACCATTCCTAATTATCGGGAGTCCCAGTTAAGCGGAAAAATTGTGTACAGATGCACCAAGACTTTTTAGTTGGGTATGAAGAAATAGTTCGAATTAGAGGGGGTACCGTTTATTCGGGGTCCTAGTTATAGGGACCTAACTGTCAATATAATGGGAACGGTCAAATTTTGATCCCAATATGATCAGACCATGAATTTCAATACAAATAATCTGATTGGTCTCGTATTCATACAGGGAAAATTGATATTAACTTGAGCATGGGTCAGTTTGTATTCACTTTGGTGAGAAACAAGGATCATAATCTTGTACTTAAAGTGCCTGCCTTGTCTGGCAAATATTCGATATCATTTTATATCCCAAAAAAAGTATTACTGGACGAAAGAAATTGATATCAAAGAACACTTTGGTCGCAAGGTCAAGGCTTGCAATTCCTATCAACGTCATGTCTTTAGATCATGAATGCCAAATGATACTTTTCCAGCCTACCTCGCTGCAGCTTCGAATGCTAATTCAACATTCACACCAGATTTTGCGCTTGTTTCCATGAATGGTACTTGAAAATCCTGAAAATTCAACCAAGAAAATAACACCAAGTAACACAAAGTATTAAAAAATTCAAACAGGGTAGCGTCCGAAACATGCGTTCTCAGGGTCAAGTAATGGGCAAAACAATGATCAAAGGTAAACTTCACAGCGTTCTAAGTCATAGTGAATCTGCTTTCTTATACTCTGCTTTCTTCTTATAAAATCAGTGTCCTCATAGAGCCTAGAAAATTTTTATTTTTCCGTCGTGCTGTGGTGGCTAGAAAAAATTTAATAACTGCGAAGGAGTTTTCAAGGATTAAAAGTACATTTTAAGGATGAATGATTATCAAGCTACGATTCCCAAAAAAATTTTAAGGAGTATTTTTCTGTGTGCTTCCTTGACCAAATACATATCATTTTCTAAGCAAATTTGCTCCTGAAAGTCGCTGAAAAGCTTGTTGACTAGAAATAAGGAGTTCTTAAGGAATTCCATCTAAACATTACAAATTTAAGGAGCTGTAAGTGCTATTAAATAAGTAAATGAAATCTAGGGCGTTTTTACGAAGTATAAGGAGTAGNGCATGAACCATATCAAACAAAGGAGAACATTTTGATCGAAATGCAAGAATGAATGGGCCACCACAGACTTCAGGGTAGATTCAGCGTCAAAAATTTCCTGGGAGTATCAGGTTCCAGCCAGCTGAAAGTCTCAAATCTGCAGAGTATAGGAACTTGAAAATGTGGGATCTTTGGATATGTCCCATCCTCAAGCTCTCTCCGTAGCAGTAACGCCAGTTTTGGGCAGAGATTCTGGGAAGAATTAAGAAAACTGGCAACGCAATGTATTACTTGTGCTTAGCAAGCACGTTCGGTTGTCAGTAGGCTGAAAAATGGCAGTTAACATTTGGGAGCATTGATGAGACAAAAGTACTAAGAAGTAAGCGTGTTCATGAGAACTGTTGAAGTTTCATGAGAAAGAAAATCTCGTTGCCACTCATTGCAAAACAGTTTGTAATTATTAGAGCGACCAAAAGTCAATAAAGTCAAAATCTTTTGACAGTCTTCAGGTGACCTGAACACCAAAATACACCTTTATACGGGGTATAAACTCGTTTAGAAGAAGTTTATAGGTAAAAATTGCAGTCAAAATCCAGCTTTTAGGTCAATAAAATCAAAGTTGTGAACGATAACTCAAAAATCTTCAAATCTCCATTCGCTTCTGAATTGATCATCGGATCTTGCTTCGCTATACTTTTTGATTTTCGACTGTCCCGAAGTTGATCCCGTTTATGCTCAGATTCTCATTTCCACCTCAGGAAGAATCTTTTGCATCTTTTGTACTTTTCCAGTATTTAATCTATTAATTTAGTTGTTTTTCTTTACTGTACTGATGATGACACAAGTATAGTGTCAAAATGTGTACTAATAAAATAACATCGTAGAGTTTATTAATAAAATTGACTGTACCTACTGCAAACTTAGGCAAACTCGTTACGTCAAAATAAGGTCAATTTTTCCAAATATAAAAGTCAAGTTCTGGTCGCCCTAGTAATTATGATGGTCAGTACTGAAACCCCTCTGAACACATATCTAACAAATATACAAATATCTAACAAGCGTACAAAGAAAAACACATTGAAATTAAGTATTCATTAAAAGCTACCTTCGCTAGCTTTTCTCCCTCTTCCCTTTTAACTGCTTTTTCTCTTGATAAATCGGCCTACAAAGGAGAAAGGACATAAAAATCATTCCTGAAAAACAATTTTAAGGAGGCTCAAAAAATTCATAGATATTGTCCAATACCCTCAAAGGAGGCATTTATTTTTCTAGCCAAAAAGTGAAGAAAGTAGCGGATTCACCTTGTTTCCAAGCAGCATAACTACAACATCCCCACTCGTGTATTCTTGTATTTCAGAAAGCCAAGCCTGAAAAATTTAGAACAGAGAGTGGTACTAGACCAAACAAGACTAGAAGAAAAATCGGTTTCTCCACAACACATGACTTCATCATGACAGTGAACACATTTAGCAAGATGCATAATGATCATGCATAAATGGCGTCATAACAGTGGAGGGAGATATGGAAAGAGTCAATGATTTCTGGCTACAACGAGCTAAGAGGGAGGGATGCCTGAAAAGGGAAGGGGGGTAAACTTAACACAATGAAAATCATAGTCAATCAAAATATTCCATTTTTATCACATCTCTAATTTCATCTTTAATGGACACTACTATTGACAATCCATTAGAGCATTGAACGAATCCTGTATGATAAACCCATTAAGATAACAAATCCATTAAGACAAATACTATACGACAAATCCATTACGACAAATACATTACGATAAATCCTTTACAACAAAGCCATTCAACGTTTCGGGGAAACTTGTCCCATCTTCAGTATAACAGGAATAAAAAAGGGGGGACTGTATAGCATAGGAATTCATAAATTCATAAATCAACTCATAAATGAATTCAGCATAGGAGCTTCAAAATGTACAGAAAAATGGTATGGAATAGAATGAACCAATTCAAAATTAAATCTGGAAAGAGTAGAAAATTTTTGCAATTTTTAAGTTGTACTCACCCTAGTGTTTTCAAACGATTTNTTCTTGAGCTGACATCGTAGAGTAATAGCAGTGCTAGATGGTGACAAAAAATTAATGAAGTACCAAAGAGTTGAAATTTTGCTTAAAACAAACGTTTATCTATAAGAAAGTTGTTAGGCTGTTGGTACTGCAGAACTTTACCACAGCACGAAAATGCGGCAACATTCTTTCGACATACTTAAAAGCTTTTTCTTCGCCCGATACTCATAAGAGCATGAAAATGTCAGATAGTTACCAAAAGGTTAACCGAAATATATATCCAGATGCGGTAAATGTGATAGGATGCATCCTGATTAATAATTTTTTAGACTTTTTCGTCGGACGAAAAAAAAGCTTTTAAGTATGTCAAAAGAATGTTGCCGCTTTTTCGTGCTGTGGTAAAGAAAGTTTTTCTTGGCCTAGTACTGAAATGTAACTTTTTCATGATTCTAGGTTCAAAACTTTCTTAAGACTTTCTTAGCAAAACTTTCTCAGTTGCAATGTTTAATAAATACGAAACCAAGTCGTCACTAAATAGTCCATTATATATAATTTTCTTTTAAGAAAATTTTTTCACCCAGTTCTGAAAGTTTCTTAAATTTTTCACAATTCCAGTATCACTACTTTCTTAAGACTTTCTAAGCACAAATTTTTGCGTTCTAACGTTGTGCACATGCACATTAATGGAAACTGAAAAAGATCCATACACACTTGATACTAAAGTAAATCTTAGTAAATAGAAAACGTTAAACTATTAGAGGGCAATAGCTAACATCACATAAATGATATTTTGTACACAGATAAATCGAATTTTGAACACATGAACACTAAAAACCTTTCTAAAGTCTTAAAAACCCAGTACTGAACTTTCTTAACTTCTTGAACAGCTGAGCAATACTTTCCTATGAGCCAGTTTTTTATGAGAAAACGTATACCGCAACTAAAAGGCATCCAGATAGCACAGATCTTATCAAAATACTATCTACATTGAAAGAGTCCTTGGGAGAGCGCGGACAAGTGATAGACCTTGACACAGGCTTACTAGAGAGTACCGAATAATCGCCCCCCCTGATTATTAATTTTTTAGATTTTTTTCCAAACCCCTCCGCTCTTATTCCAACCCCCCATTTATTAATTTTCCAAAATTTTGAGCACACGAATTTATAATTTGCCGCAAACGTGAACCAAAAATGAAAATCTATTACATTTAATAATGGACAACGTGCCCACTTTAGCTGGAATCGTCATGCCAATGATATCAATATAACAATTACTCCAACTATTCCAACTCCCAATTTATGAAATTATCAAATACTTCTAACCCTCAATTATTCCAACACCCCATTTATTAAATTTTGAGAATTACCCAACCCCCCCCCCAATTATCCGGTACTCTCGAGTAGATGACAGGTAGTAGCTGAATCCGTGCAAAAAAGATAACATGGTTATGAAAGAAGAGTGCTCGAGATAAAGAGAAGAAAATGTCACGGCTCCAAGACAGTGAGCTAGAGGAAGGTGTTTTTGTTTATTTTCGTTTGAAGGAGAGCTCAGCAATTTTAGCTCAGCTACCAGTGATTTTAGCTCAGCAATCAGAGATTTTATATACAAACTCTGGCTTCAGGAAAGTTCTGATGCAAGCAAATGAGGCGATATGGCATGGGAAAATGGGGCGGGGGCAACATGGGGAGACGTTCCGCAAACAAAGTGGCTGCCAGAGAGAGGCTGTACTATTTCTGGACTCTGTGAAGGGAGGATGTAAAAATCTTCAAAAGCATTGATGGTATTCATCATTGAGTACAGTGCGAGTTACATTCTGAAGTTCTATCCTTTCATCTTTTTATGGGTGATCGATATTTGTGTGCAGCGTTGGAAGCGACGATCAAAACCACGACTCGAGCAAAACAATACTCACATTTGATTGTAATTTTTCTGTTGAAAATGAGACATTAATAAAAAAACATGATTTCTAGTACCACTTGAGCTTTTAGATTACTCTCTCTGAACATCTTCAATTAATTCAAAATGCATTGAAATTAACTATCGTACAAATGAACACAGCTCTGTTTCTAGAAGGA
>OLMO02000286.1:16308025-16323050 GCA_900291935.2 Cassiopea xamachana | reverse complement strand
TCGAATTGCTTACAATCATGCGCACAAGACATTGTGATTGGATAACCTTTACTTTTCACGTGCTCACCTTCACCGCACGTGGTTGACAAACAACAAAAAAGAAAATTAATTGATTGACTGCCAAGCAAGGTGTAAGAGGACTTCGCAACAGAAAGATTACTATAAAGGTCCAATCGCATAAAAGAAATGAAATTAGTTTCTTGAACTGAGCAAACTGAAAGCTGATATTATTTGGGTAGAAGAGATAACAAGGCAGATGGTTAACAAAAATTTGACTATGAACTACTGAGTTTTTCTGACTTTATGAAGAAATGCAACGATTTACAACACTTAAGGAAAGACAACCAACAACTGAAATGAATAACTAACTCTGTGTGTTTTTGTATTCAAAAGAACTCATCTCTGCATCTGCTGTACATGCGTTCTTTATAAGAAACCACTTTATAAGCAACCTAGTACTAGACAGCCAAAAATTTAAGAAACTTTTAGCACTACAACGAAAGAGCTAAGAAACTTGAGACAAATAGCAAATTGCAGGGTGGCCAACAGTGAAGTGAAATTCTTTTCCAGGGTTTTCCAGGGGATTTTCTGCCAAATTTTAGGGGTTTTCCAGGGTACGTTTGACTATGTTTTCGAAAATAATTATCACATATAGATCTTCTGCCTGTACCCATCCACCTTTCATTCTGCTTTTTACTTGAAATTTTGTGTCCGTTGATGGAAAACGAGGCTACTTGTCACATGAAACATGATGCGCTGTTTTTACCCCCAATAACCTCATAGATCCTCCTCCCTTGCATTGCAGGAATAAAAAATGCAACAGCACTGCAAGAGCAAAAATGAATGCACGGAAAATCTGCTTCAAAATATAATTTTTCAGGGGTGGGATGTAATTTCAGGGTTTTCCAGGGTATTTTTCCAGGGGCAAACAAAGTCCAGGGTTTTTCAGGGTCTTCCCGGGTTTCCAGGGTTTGTTAGCCACCCTGCATTGAAATCGTTACTTGGTTCAACGTAAGCCTGTACCAAAACAATTGTGAATATGGCATTGCTTTAGAATTTAACTCGTACTGACACATTTTGTTTGTTACAGGGTAAATAGTTTGCAACATTCACCTTCTTGGTACGCTTTCACAGCAATTTAGTTCGCTAGATTAAGAAACTTTTAAGAAACATTTATAAGGCTAAAAATTAAGAAATTTTTAGTACTGGGCCTTGAGTTAGGTTTCTTATAAAAAAAGCATGTATGCAGACGCGAAAGTTAGACGTAAAGATGACGCCACTCTTAACAATAAAGTTACCTGGAGTTTAATCTTTGATCCATCCAGCTCTATTGTTTTATTCTAGAGGAAAATATACAAAAGTTTTTTTATTTGCAACGTAGAAATCTAAGAAAAAACTTAACCAGTGGAGAATAATTTGACAATAAATTGTGCTATAATAAAAGACAAATTTTAGACAAAATTGCAAACATCAAGAAGCGAAATGGTACTAAAATATTTAGCTAAATTCTACAGCTGGGAGCTCAAAAGACGATGTTACATGAATAGGAGAATTGATCTGTTATTGATCAGATGAAAAGACAAACCTTGAAATCTATTCCAACTGTTGATATGAAACTCCCACTTAAAAATGCGCCATCTTTGAATCGAACGAGGATGCAAGTTTTTCCAACACCACTATCGCCAATCAGCATTACCTAATTAAAAAATTAACAGATATAAAGAATAAGAAAATAACCAGAAAATAAGCAAAATATGTAAGTCATGTATGCAAAAGGTCGGTGGGAAAGATATATTTCTAGAATGAAGGATAAATGGGCAAAGAAAGTAACAGAATGGACTCCAAGAGAAGTAATGAGACGAAGAAAATGGCCGAATATGAGATGGAAAGACGAAATTGAGGAGCTGTAGTGGATGCAAGCGGCGCAAAACTGGCAAGCATGGAGGCAGATGTGGAGGCCATATGCAAGAAGTGGCATGACAGGACTGATATGATGATGATGATGATGATGATGATGTTGATGATGATGTTGATGATGATGATGATGATGACGATGACGATGATGATGATGATAATGATGATGTTGATGATAATGATGACGATATTTTGTTTCTGTGTGTCTCACGTGTCTACCGTGCTGTTTTCGGAACTGTTCTGCCTAATTGCCGAGGGGGGGGTCGGAATACGCGGGGGGTTGGAAACATTAGAATAAATTAATAAACAGGGGGATCAGAATAAGAAGGGGGTTAGAAAGATTGCTTTGAAATCTAAAATAGTACTGCTATGAAGCACTCTATGTTCACAAATTGGGCGTCTATGGTCGTGGAACGTAAACAGCACAAAAACATTGCTAACAGACAAGAAGATTTGCTTAAAACATCTATTTAGAAAACGGTTTGAAAAATTTTTGCGCAATAACTAATAAGCGGGGTGCGACGGCAACTAGGCGGTTAAGAGTAGTCTGTGCTGCCCTGTGACATGCTGCACTCTTATGTTCTATGATGCGCTGTTGCTGTACACAATATGCTTCATTCCCTATCATTAATTACTATCTTGTGCTGTGTGTGGGAAAAGAGCAACCAACAGATGAGAGGAGTACTCTAAGTATATACCTACTACACTATCTTCAACTATATATTTACTACTCAACTCAATTATTTACTGCTATACGAAATTATGAGCTTATTGCTACACTAATTTATACTATGCTGCAAATTTTACAATAACTGCATACTTCTAGTAATTTCCTCGTCAGGCACCTTGCAACTTGCAACAAACTAACAGACTAGTTTTTCCAACTTTCTTTCTCGTGAGCTAATCTTAGCAGCACTTCCTAGCACGCCTGGTAATAATCAAGCAATCGCATTTATTGCTGTGGCAATCGTCTTTGGTGCTACGGCTTGTAGCAAGATTCTTGCTTGCAATCACAGCACCATTTTCGTCTCTTCCTCTTAAAGAAGGACTTCAACTGTTGCAGCAACAAATATCAATTTAATCAGCTGCGGACTAGCTGTTGCTTTGTCATATAGAATTTATATCAATTACACACTTGTTTAAAAGAATACCTGATTTTTCGTTGAGCTTCAATATTTTTTCGGTTTTGAGCCTTAGATTGTTCTTAATTTATTGTTGGATACTTCATCAAGTGTAGCATTCCTCCGCAATTCGTCGTATACCAAGTTTAGCTTTCGCTTCACAGTTCACAGTTTATAGTTAAGAGTTACGAGTTCGGATTAAGAGTACACAGCCAGTAGTGTAACGTTACGAGTTTGAGTTAAGAGTTTCAAAATAGAACAAGATTTATGTAATTCTTGTAAATATTGGGTTGATTCAATGCTATTATATATCCAACTAGAAGTTTAGTTTATTGTCAAGTCTTGCACTGATCCACAAGAGCATGAAGGTTACAACATTTATTCTTAAATATCTAGGGTGTAACTGCGTCTGAAAATCAAAGGATAATATTCAAATCTTTATAGACGTCTTACTTTATCATAAAAAACAAAAGTGGAGCAGAATAATAAATATTTCATCAATAGTGAAAAAGCTAACCTATAAACAGTATTATAACTTAAATTCAAAATAATTCTTAGTCTTGATGAAGCATGAGGCTTTCATTATTCTCAAATTATTCTTAAATTTCAGCTGCTCTGAGCCTGAATATTTTTATAAATTTCATTCTTATAAAAAGTGTGTAATCAAAATCGATTCAGTTTGGCAGTGGAGATTGCCAGTCCTTGTTATAACTGTTGACTTGTAACAGCTCTTCGAAGATGCTAAACCAACTGTTCACTCTAGAAGATGTGATTAATTGAAGTCTTGGAAGAAATTAGCAATTTCAATAAGCATATGCAACGTTGAACAACCTTTGTTCACCAAATCTTTACTGCGTGGGTAGTAGAAATCAATAAGTTGTTGTAAAATATTTCAGTCATCGAAGAAGCTTGCTCACGATGCAATTCCAGATCCACTTTAGCAGAAACAAATGGTTGCAGCATTACAAACATACACAAAATAAACATAAAAATAAACACCATAAAGTCATTAAGAACCCCAGGACTGACCTTAAATTCTGGTACTTTCAAGCCATCGCATTTCTGTCTAACTTGTTTACCTTTCATTTTTGCTTTGCTACGATTGGTGCAAAGCACACATGTAATCTTTTAATATGTGAAGGAAGTTGAAACAGAAAGGACCTGCTCTTAGAAGGCTCTGTTTATAAGCACGCTGATACAACAGTATCAAGCCTAAGCAAACGAAGTGAAGCAGCTTTCCACTAAGCAAAATCGATTCCTTCTGTCAAAAACACTATCAAACAGATCTGTTCAATTGTAGATGCTCTCTAGACTGATAAATATTTCATTCTTATGCTTAGTACTCAGTTGCTTTCGCTGTGAAAAAACCTAGAAGATTAGCTGTTGTTCAAGGCAATATAAGCACCTAGAATTTGATGAAATTGGTAAACCCAGATGGTTTAACGGGCTGTGACTGCGTCATACGCAAGATCAATGAACAATTATCGTAGCATAAATGGCAGATTTATCGAAAGCCGCACATTTATGGATTAGGTGTGTGCTGTGCATTAAAGATAAAAACCTTGAAAATACAGTATGATGAGTGTTGTTTTTGACGGCACCCCAAATAAAAAATATTTCACAAACTCACTAAATTCTAGAGGCTGAATGATCTCTTGTGGGTTAATGGGGCTCTGTCTGGATGCACACAACATGGAAAAAACCTTAGCACAAACTACCAAGTATCAAGCCATGCTTTTATCGGCAAAAGAGCTAGACCATAAAACGAAATATAATGTTTTCAACTAACAATTTTCATAAATTATTCACAAGAGCAGTTAAAACGTAAGGGCGTAGCCAGTTAACAACACACAAATTGAAGTAAAGAAATTAAAGGCTCGCGAGATTTTGTTTTGTACTTGAAGAAATCTTGGTGGCGAAGAACTCTCGGGACTTGTGCTCTCATGAAATACGGCTATCACAGGGACCAGGGGGAGGGGTTGTGGCCAGGCGGGAATATGGGAAAAATCCCAGTGGCCCTCTGTAAAAGAGCTACATTCCTTTTCATACGAATACGTAACTTTTTTCTGAGCCTCAATATTCTTAATTTTTTCTCATTTTGAGCCTAGAATTATTCTTAACTTTTCCTTAAATGCCAAAGGTGTAACTTTGCCTAAACAGTTAAGGAATATTTTCCAACCTTTGTTGATGTTTTACTATATCATAAAACTAAGAAAGAGTTTATATTTTGTATCGATAATGCAAAAGTACACCGGAATGCAGTATTATAACTAGGATACAAAAAATTCTTATGTCTTGATGAAGCTTGAGCGTCGCATTATTCTTGAATTATTCTTAAATTTCAACGACTTCAATATTCTTATAGACTTTATTCTTGAAAGAAAAGAGCGTAACATCAGCCCAACATGACTTCTACTTCGATTTAGTGTGAAACCGTTTGGGTTCACAAATCGTCTAGAGTTTCAATGAGTAACGGCTCCAGTTTTTCTTGCTTGCCACATAGGCTCATAACCAAATTCCGCCCACCTTTAACTACGTCAGAGAAACGAAGCCTACTTCCGTATACAGGCAATTACATCACTAATTCCACTCTAAATTAAACAAACTTATTCGTACTGGATCGTCATATTCCTTGCGGTCCTATTAGTCTAACATCCTACACAGTTTCTGCGTCAATTACTCCCACATTCCTGGAAAAATCTACAGGCTTCAGTATACGGCCCCGTTCACACTAGAACAAAACCATAGAGTTAGAATGTTAATCTCTATGAACAAAACAGAACGGAATCATACGCTTCGACATGGTACGGAACAGAATGGAACATTTTTGGAGGTTTTCAGACAGCAACTGGAATGTTGTCAACGGAAGCGCTAGTGCTTCACATATGCACATGTCATGTTTCACTAATCATGGTCACAATTCCCCTAGCTCGCAAACAAGTCCCTCATTTGTGCTCTTTTCCTCTTGGTGAATAATCAAGTTCGCTGCCACAACATTTTCTTTCACAAAATTGGCCTTGGACTACCCTGCATATAACTATAACTACCAATTCACGCTTGCCCTTGCTCTTTTGTAGTTCCTTTATGCCGTTCGATTCAGCGTTAAATATTGTATTCTCCGACGATAGGCTATGCTGTATAAATCATAAAAGCAATGGTTTGTAGTCGGGCGGGTACCAGATAGAAAAGTCAAGGCCGTAATTTCCACAAAAACTTTGAGGGGGCTAATTTCTAGCGTAATTTAGTGGGCCTTGGCTATCGCCTAAAACAGCTGGGGGTCTGGGGTGCTGAAAGCCACCCAGCGGGTCCAGGGCAGAGCTCTGGCAGGGGTCCAGGGGGCGGAGCCCCCGGAAGCTCCAGAGATTTTGCCATCTCTGAGGCCTTAAAATGACTTAGGATCACCAAAGTTCTCTTTCTGCACGGTAATAGAAAAACACCAGAAATAATTACTGTATAGCCTTTGTCTGCAAGTGCACAGGTATGGCAAATCACAGAGAGAATCACTATCTTCCCGGTAATGCAAAAATGTAAATTGATCAAACCATTTAGGGTTGAACGCTCGCTTCTGCTTCCCTGTGTCTCTCATAGGAAACTTTATTGATCTCCGTTGGTGTGGCTTTTCTGGAAAATCACCAGTAGATGAAGAGCTCTTTCCAGAATCTGCAGATGCCTTTTTGAAAAATGATCTGCTTTCTTTCTCCGCTTATACTTTGTAGACGGAGAAGTCCAATTTGATTTTTCTTTGTATGATGATTCAATTCGAGACTCGGATTCGAAATTGAGATTCGAAATGAGTAATTTTAATAAAAATTTTAATAAAAAGTTTCTGTTGTGAATTGAAATGTACATTTTTTATAGCTTGAAAGCGTCTAAAAATACAATGCCGTTATTAAAACAATTTCTGCAATATAGAAAAAGTCTGGCCTAAGTGTGACCAAATTAAAAAGAAAAAGTTTAGGATTTGAAGTGAATATACTGTAGTGCTCCCCCCTAGCAAACTACAATGTCATTATTGATGTTGATGCATTCTCTGACCTTCTAAACGCAGTATAATTGACATAAAAAATTTTGTATCATCAAAATTATTGGGGGGGCTTCAGCCCCCCTAGCCCCCCCGGAAATTACGTCCATGAAAGTTCTCCTATAATTCCAAGAAACGTGCTTATTTCAGCGATTTTTTGGCATATTCTGATGCAAAGGTACACACATGGCGCCACAATACAGAACGGAATTGGCCAAACAAGTGTTCCATGGAGCGGAACGGCTCACTTTTTTGAGCATTCCGCTTTTCGGACTGGCACGCAACGCTGGTAATCCGTTAGGTGTTAACACTCACTAAAATTCTTTTGTTTATTGGACCGCTTTGGTCCTCTCCTTTTCGTTCCGTGCTGTTTCGGTCTAATGTGAACGGGGCCTAAATCACAAGAAACAACCGTGAACACTGACTACGATGTTGTGATTTGCCATCTACCTTCATGTGTATTTACTCCCTGATACTTCAGTAAACCTCATCAGGGACGCCTGCACTTACCTAAGGCGGGGAAGGGGCAAGGCTTCCTTTGAGGGTACATCTATGTATATGTATGTTCTTCTATGCGGGTAGATTTAGAGATTTAGATCTTCAAACTCTCTTCTAGATGGACAATGTTTTTTTAAAGTGGTCTATAGGTATATTGTGATAAAATTGGGGGTCTGAGGGCTTGCCCCCTGAAAATTTCCTTGAAACAAAATGTCTACAAGGCTGGAAAATGCCCCTCCACAGAGATGAAAAGAGTTAAGTATAAAGGGCAATTCTTTTCCTTCCTGTCCCCCATGGAAGAGGGCAGAGGGGCAGCTGCTCCTCTTGCCCCTCAGCATAGGTGTCCCTGAGCCTCTTGATGGAAAAATGGTATTTACATTGTCAATTACATTTATATCAGTCTCATGCATCTAGTTAGGAACATATACACCAAACAGGAAGCTGTAATACATTGCATATTGTCCCAGATTTCATTTAAAACTAATATGAAAGACCATAGATATCTACCTTCTAACACAATGTACCCATAGTGGTTAGCAGCAAGTATTGCTAAGGGATCCTAAGCTGTTGATGGAAGCACTAAATATTTCAGAGGTGACTATGACATGATTCCCATGCTCAAATTATCCCTTACTGCATCTATAGAAAATTCTGAATCAAGATCTCTAGATACTTGAAAATTCTACCTATCTAAAAATATCATGCTTGTGAATGGTTGAAGCTATTGTGAGACAGCAAAGGACTCATTAACCAGCCTTTTAGGTGCTCCTGTGAGACATAAGATGTGCAAAATGTGTGCTTCTAGTTCAAGGTTCATAACAATTAACACATCAGGCAACACCAGACAATGCATCATCCAATCAGCTGCACACATGGCAAGTATTGTCTATTAGATTAACAATCACAGGACACAATAATCCATGTGCAGCTAATTCTGATGCAGGGATTAACAGAATTGTGATGTAAACAAAAGCCAAGCTGCTCTATAAACAAAATGAAACTTGAAATTATAATGGAATTACACAAAATATCAAAGTGGTAGTGTTGTGGTTTGAAAGTAATGCTTTTCACTTCATCAATTTCTTATCTTCACCATCAATGCAAGAACCTACTCCTCAAAGTAAAGCTCACAAAAGCCAAAGCCTTATTTTGATGTATGAGATATACAATCTCTAGCTCTTTAATTCATGCATTCAACTCCTTACTTTCTAATCTCCAATTCAGAAGTACTTGCTTGATAAAAGATATAGCTGCAACTCACAATAGAATACAGACCTAGAAAAAATTCTACCCAGGGTTTATAAACAAAAGGCATAATTCTTTCATGAACATTAAGTTGCTATGGTAGTAAATGATTGTTGAATATAATAATAGTCCATATGATCTTCTAGCAGGTCTGAGCATTCAATCCAAACTTCATAACACCGTACTCAAGCCCAAATGAGAAACTTGGTTACTCAAAGATAGAAGATCGACCAAGAAACACTATAGGCATATCCGACTGTGAAATGAAATGCAGAACTAGATGAATGACACTTCTAAATATCCACCATTTTAAACTTTGATGAGGGAACATATTTACACAGGCAATGTAAATGTATGTCTAGGTGTCTCCATACCTTTTGTCTGGCTTGCAACAACAAAACATCAATATCTGAAATCTAATACTTCTGAAAAGAATAAGGTTATTCTATGCTTGCTATTTCTTAATAGAGCTGGCTAACAGGGATGACTATTGAACTGAAAAACTTTCACTTCCAGACTTGACAATTCTTGCTCAACTAACATGTAAACACTTCACCTGATTACACATAAACTTTCATCAACCTCATGCAAATATTGCTTCTAAACTATCATCTAACACTCAGTTTGACAAAAAAACAGAATTCTATGTTATACCTTAACGTGCACTGCCTAAGAACTGCGTCTAACATAAAAACCCTTCCGAATTAATATTTTCTATAACGTTCAGATGACTTCAAATCATGCATGCCTTGCGCACCAATTCATATTGAAAGGAGTTTGAATATTGGTTCTGACAGAAACAATTTGTGACACAATGGAGCTTTTGAAATATTCGACGTTTGCAGTGCTGTTCTGTGCGTACCGCAAAACAAGCGTCTATTATTGATATCAACTCGAAAGCTTACCACAACTTGCAAAAAGATCACTTATCATAAAAGCTCTAGAACTGTACTTTATATCCTTAAGACTAGGCGCAGAAGACAGTTAAATACGAAATCACACACCCACCCACTCACATTTGAACACTATTTGTAACGAGAGCTTCTGAACAAAAAAAAACAGGCCTAATGTAACTCACCTTGAAAGCGTAATCATAATTCTCGCCACGCGTTCCATTTGATCTGCCTGTTTGCATTACTGCATTAGCCATTTAGCTTTGCTGCCTTCTTTGAAGCTTAACTTTTCGATACATCTGTCAAAAAATTATTAACAAACGGTATCCAGTGTAAGTAAAGTCTGTGGCCGTTTCGCGCAGGTAACGAATTTATGCATGTAAACAAAAATGATGGGCGGAAGACTTAATTTACCTCGTCTCAAATACGAGGTGATTGATTGATCACTTTTTCTCCTGCAACATGTAGAGCGTGTTTCAACAGCGATTCCCCCCAGTAGTGGCGCTAGGGGACTGTAGTTCCCTCGTCGAACCATGCTATTCCCCCCATCGGAAGGTGAAAGGCTCTTTTTTCAGAGACTTTTATCAGATATAGTATCATGTTAATTGTATTGCCCCCTTGTCGGAAGGGTAAGTTCTGTGGGAAAATTCCTGGCGCTACACTTGACTCCCCACCCTGAGGCTAAAATGACATCCATAAGCAAGTTTTTAACGTGCAGTTCTGCACAAATTTGCAGCTCTGACAAAATCTGTACAGTTCGAATAAAAAAAACTGTGCAGCTAAAGATTATGTAACGACCAACCCATGTAAGAAAGTGAAAACAAAATGGTACCCTTAGGCATGTAATGACAAGTAAAGCAAAACTATAAATGGGAGGGTGAGAAAATTGTCGCATTTATCTCCCAATTTTCACACGAAAAGCAGTGTTAAGTACTGGGATCTAGAAGTCTGGGATCTAGGACCTAATGGATTGTATTTATTGTTTAGTTTAGCTTTGAACACTTAGGCCTGGTTTAAAGGTCGCCTGGTTTGAATTTAATTCGACGCGGCAGAAATGCGACCTTTAAACCAGGCCTTACTTGCAAAAACTCACGTACTATGACACATCTAATCATGATCTTTGAAGTAATCTATTGTATCTATTTGTCATAAGTTTGTACATATTTCACAAAATTGTTTTCTGTTATTCATAAGCAGGCTGCTTAATCCCATCTGCAACCAGGATTTAATTGTTCAACACAACATCGCTGGATTTAAGTGCAGTTGTACCTTTCTCTTTAAAACCTTTTCATATGTGCGCTGTCTTTAGCATATGAAAATATTTTTTCTTATTTGGAATTTTCTAGGCAGTATAACTTTGCATTGATTGTTTACAAATGAGCGCTGTAACCTATAAACCATTGAAAGCAATTTTCCACTTATCAAAATAGGGAGCTTTACCCAAGTATTTAACAGGACGTTTTATCAAAAGCGCACTGATTGATGAATTGACTTAATTGCAAGTAGGGCTTTACTAGGCATCAGCCTTCCCACTTTTTGCAACCCAGGGACTTCGAAGACATACGTTTTAAGGATAACAATTTTATTTACTTCTCTGTTCCCCCACATTTTACTTTGTGGTACCATACCTGAAATGAGACCAGGGTGGCCAACAGAGAAATGGAATTCTTTTCCAGGGTTTTCCAGGGGGATTTTCTGCCAAATTTTAGGAGTTTTCCAGGGTACGTTTGACTATGTTTTCGAAAAATATAATTATCACATATAGATCTTCTGCCTGTACCCATCCACCTTTCATTCTGCGTTTTACTTGAAATTTTGTGTCCGTTGATGGAAAACGAGGCTACTTGTCACATGAAACATGATGCGCTGTTTTTACCCCCAATAACCTCATAGATCCTCCTCCCTTGCATTGCAGGAATAAAAAATGCAACAGCACTGCAAGAGCAAAAATGAATGCACGGAAAATCTGCTTCAAAACATAATTTTTCAGGGGTGGGACGTAATTTCAGGGTTTTCCAGGGTATTTTTCCAGGGGCAAACAAAGTCCAGGGGTTTTCAGGGTCTTCCAGGGATTTCAGGGTTTGTTGGCCACCCTGGAGACTCTTTCCTAAACATTACTTAATACAAAGGTACATTTGGGGATAAAATATTCGCAGGTCAATATATCCAATCATAATCAGGTCGTTTCACAAGCTTTTGATATGTAGATGCCATGTTAGTTCACGTTCAACGCAGTATTTTCGAGAACCGAGTAAACCGACTTACTCAAAAAAGTTTGGAAAGTGGAACATAATAAGCTATTTCTTCTTACTGATATACAACATTGGGAAAGCGTTTTATCACCAAAGAAAGTGTGGTGCGAAAATCACTACAGCAAATAAAGAGAAAGTAAAAGTCAATTCATCCTATCGAATTAGTGAGGAAAGAACTGCTTGGATAAATAAAACATTGACCTGTTGTTGAATTATTTGAAGTCTTTCGTCATTGCTGCTTGTTTATTATTTCGACGACGTGTACAATCATTTGGGATGCATTTTGGAGGAGATTTTTCTACTCTCAGGTACCAAGTAAACGTCCCCCGCTTGTTAATTTTTATATTTTTTCAGCCCCTCATTTCATTTCCTTTCATTGTTAGTACTATTTACGCCCAATTTCCATGGCAAAATAGCGTGCTCCTGTATATATTTTAGTTCTATAATTTATGAAAACCTTTTTTTGTTCTTTCCGTCCTTGTACAATCATTTATAGCCTTTTTCAAATTCCAACCCCCACGTTTAGTTTGACCTCCCCGTTTATTAAATTTTGGAATTTTTTCCGACCCCCTGTTTATTAGGACCCCCGTTTATTTGGCACTTGAGAGTAAGAAAAACGTCTAGCAATCTAAAGAAGAGCTAATTACCAATCCATAATACTTTCAATTATTTGGCTGCTTATTAAAAACGAAGAATCAAACTTATAATTTCAAATCTGAATAAAATTTTAACAACAACCAGGGATGTGCAGATGGGGGTCGTGGGGGCATCGCGCCCCAATATTGTCAAATTTGCAAGAAAGTTGGTCAAAAGTTAGCCAGGCAGCAAGAGGGTTGGCCACAGTATCTTCTGTGAACTTCTCTTTTTTTAGTAAAAATTTAGTAACAATAGTAGTCAATGGGTCAGAACACCCCCTCCCCCCAACAAAGGGTGTCTCGGCACATCACTGACAACAACATTATAGATCACTACACCATATACTACATCTGCAGCGATTTGCCCCTACAAATAATCACTTTATTCACCTTCTCATAAGGAAATTATTGTTTATATTTCTGAATGAATACAAGGTAAAAAAATCCTTGAGCAAGTGCATAAGTCATCAAATCTCATATGACGGAGTAGAAGTTTCTAATTAACGAAAGGGGCACTAATGCAGGGATGATTTCTAGGGGGGCTCAGGGGGACGGAGCCCCTCTTGCTAAAATTTCTGCTCATTTTGGAGGGCTCAGCCCCCCTAAAGATCTTGCATTGGCTTGGCTTTTCAGAGTTTATTGGCCGTGCTTCCAAAGTGCTATGATCAACTGTGTACTGCTATATGGTTATTGACGCACCTCTTTTTGTTGATTATACTATATCAGTATTAAACTATATTATCATGTTTCCATCTCTGAAAATATGGGCGTGGTTACAGCTGGGCCACACCCAAATTATGGGCGCGGTTGTGCTTAGAGTCCCTCGTGTTAAAATTTTTAGAAATCACCACTGGGCAAATGTTTTAGCTAATAATTAGAGGCTATCAGTGTGTCAGCTTGAAAGAACATTGATATGTCATGGAGTCGAATGATCAATTCGCCTTTGCAAAAAACAGGAGAGTCTCCCAATCATCAATAAAATCAACCTTGATTAAAACTGGATTTTTAGCAAATATCTTATTCTCGCTTGACTTTCTTTGTAGACAAGATATTCGCTTTGCTGAAACGAGCTGTTGTTATACTCATCCATTGTGATGGGCTTGCCTTGGGGAATTTTAACTTTATTCCCATCAAATTCACGCTCTATGTCGTCTTTAGGATCTAGAAAATATGACAAGAAATTAAACTGTTGGCGTGTTCAAAAGTTCAGAGTGCTGGAATAAATATATCAGAAGGCAAGCTAAGATTTCCAGTCACAGATAAAGTACAATTTAAAAAGAGTTCTGTTCAAAGCTTATTTCTGGAAATTCCAAAATGAGCATGAAACGTGGATATCAAAGTAGTAGGGAGGAGAGAAAGAAATCCAAGAAAGAATGAAAGGAAATAACAAAGGTAAGTTAATACTGACTTGGTTCCGTTCTGCCTCTTGCAACAACAGAATCAAATCCCTTGGGAGGCGATTTCAATGAAGAGTTGTCCTTTGTTATTCCATGCTCCTTCCCCAAAGCAACCTCGACCAGAAACATGATACCAATATTTTTAGGAGATGTACCAACTTCAAAGAAAATACTAAGAGTTACATAAATATAATGGTCAAAAGTGGAATTTCACCCAGTGCATGAAGGAATTACTCCACTAAAAGTGTATTACAGTAGGTATAACGTACCGTAGCAACTTGATTTCTCATTTTCAGATGCAAAATAAATCCCACGACCAACTCTGCCTCCAGAATGAGGCATTATGCGCAGCCCACTCTTTAGGATTGCAACAACCACGGCAATATTAGTGCCATGCCATAACAGTCTTCGGTTTGTCAATTCACTATGAGTGCTAAATCTCTCTCCCTGGCGAAAAGATAATAAGTTACTTAAAATCTAGCTATCAACAGACAATCCAAATGATGCTTGAAAACAGGGGTGTAACCATAGAGGGTTGTGGAGGGGTGCCACACCCCCAAACCTGGTTTGTCCGCAGACTTACAGTAGAACTTTAGTTTGTTGGCAAATTTGCAGTATGCCATTAGCGCTAGTCGACGTTGGAACGCGAGAAGGCCTTCTTTATCGGCAAATCTGGTTTGATTGAAGTTTTCTTTGTCAGCAAATTGGGGTTGGAACCACAAAAAAAATTCCCTTTTCCACGCCCCTGCTTGAAAATTTTAGTTGTGTTGATTAGATTGTTATTTCAAGCTAATGTACTACTTCTCGTTTATTAATTTTGAAGATGTTTGCCAGCCTCCCCTCTTACAATGTTCCTGGTTCACCATACTATGCTACAATCAACATATGATGAGGTGCGTCGAAGAGTAAAAAGGAAGATCACAGAAAAAATAGTGAAATATAATTTCATAAAAAAAATTAATTTCTCAGTGTATTTCATTTTGTTCACGTTTGCTGAAATAATTCGTGGCAACCAGTATGAAATTTGTTTATTCATTTTAGAATTGCTG
>OLMO02000286.1:16243036-16260995 GCA_900291935.2 Cassiopea xamachana | reverse complement strand
TACTCATTTTGAAACTCAGAGACACATTACGAATAAGATCTATGTCTATTTACTACAGCCAATAGTTGCTCCCGCAGGACTAAATTAAATTTTTTCCCATACTCTTCTTAACATCTTTTTCAGTCTAAATACTATACAATAACTTCCTTCAGTGGTTAATGGAACAGCTGGCTGTTCCAATGTGTTCATTTTCTACATTTTCCATGCATGTCATAGCATTTGATACGACATGACTACCGCAAGTTCTCTATTTAGTCCTCCGGGGGCTTATTGATGTTAAGCACTCTAGAATGGGGGCTTATTAGCGAGGGAGCTTATAAAAGAGGGGTCTAAATAAATTTCTTGGAAAATTGTCGATAGTAAGCTAAACATTTGCTGTTTGAAAATAGAGAGCATTATTCAAAATTTGTTAGCTTGCGCATCATTAGCTCACAGCAGAGCAAACTAAACTCTTGATATAGAACGTTTATATCTGCAGTTAGGCAACACATGGATTTGATTCTTGATAGGTTAAGAAATATTGCTTACGAAGCATGATTAAGCTTAGTTTACTTACTTCTATGAAGCTTGCCTAGGCTTGGCAGTATTCAATATTTTCTAAGGGGGCTTAATTACTTGAGAAGGGGGCTTAATAACTTTCTTTGTCCATAAAGAGGTCCTATTGGAGAGGGGGGTTTAATTTAAAAGGGGAAAATGGAGAATTTACAGTAGATAGGAATCCCTAATTAAGATATTGCCTCAAACTTGCACTATTTTCCCGATATACATATACATAACATGTTATACTGACCTCTGAGCACTCTTCGATTTCCCCGGAGTCGCGATCAGATACATCCATAAGAGTACTACCATCCTGCAAATCTAAAAGAAATTAGAAGCAATTTTACTAAATGGTATAAGGAGGGCTCAACAGGAGAGTTTATATCGTCATCTTTATTGCTTAGAGATCATTTACCAGTTATGTAACACCTCTAGGGAGGAGGGAGGGTCGCTGGATTTGTTACGCTATGGTTTAATTTATATGGAGAGTTATAGTATGGGGCGTTACAACAGGGGGAGGGGGTCTCAAAAATAGTAAATTTGGCGTTACGTAACTGGTACACGACCCCTTAACACTAGACAATTATATTTTATTAGAGTTAATTTGTCGTGCATCCAAAATTAAGTGAAGAGTTCAAATATTGAATATATGCAAAAGAAAATCAAAGAAGAAAGGCAATAGAAAACAAGACGATAACAAAATTAAAGGAATAATAAATCAATGGAGGCCAGCAAGATCTCAATACAGACAATACTAACTTTCCCAGAATTACCAACAAGCGATGATCGTCTACCGACAAACGATGGCTGATTACCGACAAACGATGATCGTTTACCGACAAGCGATAATCGCAAAGCAAGCTTTTATCGACAAGCTATAGAACTGCTGACGATATACATAATAGTGGGGGGTGTGAAACCCCCTCCTTCGGCACGCCCTCCCACCCCCTACTGCGGCACGCCCCTGAAAGTAATGGAGAAAGGAAAGGAGACAAGAAATGGTATGTTTAAGGAAAAAAGAGAAAGACAAGAAGAAGATAGAATCTTAAGCAAAGGATACAAAAAGAATACTAAACATTTTTTATATAATAGTTTCCACATTGAAAGCGTGTGATAAATACAATAAAAGGGTAATATAAAAGGGAGAAAGAAGATATATCAAATGTCAATAACCTTTATAGGAGGGGAACTGATTGAATGACATCAGCCTAAAATATCCTCCACATCTAGGAAGCGACGAGTCTATCAATGCATGAGATTCGGTAATGTCTTCAATTTCAATCCAATCCTCGGATAATCTTCTTGTGCGATGACTTTTGGACAGTACATGTATGGGAATTTCATCATCACCGTCACGAATTTGCTGGTGATTAAACATAAATAGAAATTGCAGGCTTAAGCACCCCACTAGATACAAGTATACTTTAGTAAAATACCCTATGGATGACCACAGCATGCAGAGCATCGTCAATAGCGTTATGCCAAAGTCTCATGTCAAAGTCTAACACCAAAAACTCTCTTCTTTATCAATGTTTACAACTCTCCTTTCAACATTTATGGTATATATAGAGAGCAATAGCACTTTGTATTTCGTGGATGAGAATTTATCTTCGGCTTGTATTTGTATTATATCAATTGTTTATTACACCTTGTTGTTACTAACTCATTCCATACCATTTGATTACCTATGACATGTCAGTTGAACGTCATAATAGTACAGAGCTATTCTACAATGTTATGTCACTTTTATGTTATTTACATAAAGTACTCAAGGACATTCTTCAGAGTTGTAAGGTGTGGTTACATGAAACACGTTATTTGTCCTTACACAGTCATTGTTGTTTGCAATATCATTGAGTATAACATAAAAGTCATGCTAATTTGTAAGCTGGAAAAAGTCATAGCATGTTAAATAGTTACTTCGATAGTATATTAATCCGTAACATTAGAGATTGACATGAACATTTATCCACCACATCAAACTAAAAAACTTAATAAAGACTAATAAACTTAAAAATAAGGTGCATACCACTGAGGCTGGCAGCCTACAGTTTCTGAAAATCATGACGATGACAAAATTGACAGGGAAAACCATCAATGATGAGATGATACCAACAATAATTTCCTCGTATGAATAACTCTGAAATCCCACGTACAGATCAACGTTGTCCCGTACGGTTCCATACCACATAGCATCAACGCACATCCAAGACAGAAGAAACGTCACGCAGCAGGTCAGTCGCTGGACTCTTGTAAATCTAATAAGAATCCAAAAGTAACTTTGGTAGGAACATAATCCAGCCTTAAATCATCTAAGCGAGCTTTTAAATATAGCTATATCGGTTACATGAATCAAGCGAATCAAGTTCAATCACTATCATATGAATGATTAAAAAATGCACTATCACTTGTAAACAATGGCCTACCGACTTAGCTTCGGCTTTTCGAAGACGGACATCCAGATATGGTAATCAGTAAAAGTTCTGCCAATGGTATCATTGAAGATGGTCTGAAATCTCGACATCATTTTGCTATCTGCGACATGAAACAACCGTTCGATTTCACCATCGTCGCGGTCAACTCCTAACCACCTTCAAAGTAAGAAAATGACAACCCACTTTAAGCATAGTTCACTTTTAGCATGTAACATATAAGCAGTTTTGCAATGGGGATGTTATATCAAAGA
Source organism: Cassiopea xamachana (assembly GCA_900291935.2). Taxonomy (NCBI): domain Eukaryota; kingdom Metazoa; phylum Cnidaria; class Scyphozoa; order Rhizostomeae; family Cassiopeidae; genus Cassiopea; species Cassiopea xamachana. Next base: position 16,257,769 of record OLMO02000286.1, on the reverse strand, counting down.
TAATTGGTCCTTTCAAAGTCAAGGAGATGGGTTAGTGAGAAATAGAGAACTGACCATGAAATTCTTTCTTAAAAAATATAAAAAAGCAGCGATTCAAGAAGGTAAAACTAGTGGAATTCTTCCATTTGGCTTTGAAGAGGAAAACCAGTCACCGCTACAAACAGAGAATAGCTATCAATGACAATAGAATGAAAACAAACTGATTGGCTATCAACGACAATAGGCTGATCGTTTTCATTGTCTAGCATTCATTGAATTGAAATAGAATATGCTTACCTATTGCAGAAGAAAAAGTACTTTTGCCCATTCAGAAGATTCTTGATGACGACTCTAGACAGGTACCATGATGGATGTGAACCCGAATTATCATGCCATATTCGAATACGCGATATTTCCCCAAGCCTGAAAGTAAAATTTGCTACAATGTAAACATGTCCTGAAATGTTGTTAGCAGGTTGAATTGTGGTAGCTAACTTAACAACTGAGCCAAGTATGTTCAATTGTGGTACACAAGTGGGTGCATATATGCTAATTTATGTGCAACTATAGTAATTATTGCTTCATAAATTGAATATCCATAATGCAAACGGAACACGAACAGCAACAATGCATTCGAAACATTATTTGCAGCCATTTGATTAAAGTCCCATTTACACTACACCAGCTTCTATCGTCGCGTTGCGTCACGGAATGATCTCTGTCGAATAGGGCGGTCATTTATACTATACTGTATAGCGCTACAACAACACGGCGTAACTTTCATATCACCTTCATATCAGCGAAGTGACTTTCCCTCTAATTTGCGGAGCGGCACCTACCGGATAGCTTTGGTATGGTGTAAATGGTACCCCCTATCCGATAGAAACATCGCGGCGCCTCGATGTCCTAGTATACAAACGCGCACCTGGCACCAGAAAGAAGATTCTTGCACACACGCAAAGACAAATTAGTAATGCGTGTATATACATAGACAAGCTATCACCTATGGCACTTTCCAGTTGAAAAACAAATATTGCTTTAAGGAGCTAAACAAATGATTTTTACGCTCACCTTGTAGGAGATGCAAATCTGAAAATGTCAACAGAATTTCGCTGAAAGCTGATTTGTTTGGCAACCACTATTGGCTTAGTCACACACTTTGTAGCGTACACTTGAATTCCAACATGTGCCGATGTTCCTATAATGACAGAATAAGGAACACAAGTGAGTTTTCAGATCATGTGCAACAATGCAATAAAACATTCATAATTGTGAAGTGACCGCGGTCAAGGATAAATGTACGAACTAGGGTGCCATTAGTTACTTCAAAAGTCTGCAGCAAGAATGATGATGATGGTATATTCCTGACTTTCCCCGCTCATACATTTAATGGAGATTGGGTCTTTCTCCCGTGACGTAACGCTAAATTTACCGTTTTTGAGATCCCCCTCCTCCTGTCGTAACGGTCCGCACTATAGCTCTCCATATAAATGAAACAATAGCGTAACAATCAAGGTACCCTCCCCCCTAGAGGTGATTTCTAAAAATTTTAACAAGGAAGGCTCTAGATGCAACCACACCCATAATTTGGGTGTGACCTAGCTGCAACCACGCCCATAGTTTTAAAGACGCTGATAGGATGCTTTAGTTCAGTACTAATAAAGTATATGAAACAATTAGATTAGAAATGTCTCAATTACCACATAGCAGTGAATAATTAATTATAGCAACACAAAACACGTTAGACGGAAGGTCAATACACTTTGAAAAGCAAGGTCAATCCAAGAATTCTTAGGGGGCGGAGCCCTCCAGAATGAACAGTAATGTTAACAAGGGGCGCTCTGACCCCCTGAACCCCCTAGAAATCATTCCTGCTCCCCCTAGAGGTGTTACGTAACGGGTGAATGATCCCATCTGGCAAAAGTTAAAAGATCGCAATGCAACCATTGATGCAGTGTTTATCCTAAAGTTTTTAAACAAAATTAACCTGCTAGAACTGACCCATCCCTATTTCGATAGACAATTTATAAAAGCCACTTGCATTTAAAACAGTACTTGCTGCTTGGAAGTAAAGTAACAAATAACTGGCAAATCATTTAATCATCGATTGCAAATCATCGATCACAAATCACTGATTACAAATAATTAATCACAAATCATTGCTCACAAATCATTGATCGCAAATATTTGACCACAAATCATTGATCACAAGTCATTGATCACAAATAATTGATCACAAATTATTGCAAATAATCCATCACAAATCATTGATCGCAAATAATCGATCACAAATCAGTGATCGCAAATAATCAATCACAACCAATCTACAGGAGAATGCTACCTGCACCGGGGAATGATCCAGTCTTGATTCTAACTTCATATTTGAAGAATTCATCATTGCCCATCATTGGAATGTAATGAGATTCCTGCCTATCTCTTTCATCTTTACGAAAAGAAAAGAAAATTCCAACGAGATAGAGGACTATCAGCGTCAAGCAAAGAGCCAATGCTATTGGATTTTGTTCCACATCGAGTTCCTGAAATGAAAATACAATTGGCCTTTGTACTGATATACTGAGAAGCTTTGATCTGATCAGCAGCGTACTGGGAGAGATGGGCACTAGTTAGGCAATTTCATTGGTGAGAAAAATGGCGCCTTCCTAAACCTCAAACTGGCTCCCTCCAGACATCAAAAAGTATGTGGCTCTCCCCCAGACTTCAAAAAGTATGTTAAAATGTCGCTTTCTAGGTTTAGCGCCCCTAAAAAGTCATTCTCAGTGTGGCACGTGCCCCTTGTCCCTCCCCGGCCAGCAAGCCACTGAATCTGATAGTTGGAGAAATGCAACAGTCATTGCCAAGTAGAATGTACTTAATACTGTATGTTGGCCTTGCCAAGCTCTAATCAAGTATGAGAGTATCCCTATATTTCTGGGGCCGTACCACTCTCCTTATAGGACAGGAGGTATTCCTCAATAAGGATGTTCTTCCATTGAATAGAGGAGCAATTCGTAGTTAACGTTGGCTTCACAATCATTTAGGCCATATGGATTTTAGATTTTGCTGTATTGATAGTCTGAGTTAATCACATTCTTACCGACAGTGTTGACCACCTGATAGGATTTGGGGTGATCTTGAATGTAGATGCAAATGACGTCAAGTGGGTCGTTCTACAAACTGTGAAACCAAAGTTTGTCTCTTCAGTTGGAGTGACACCTGCTGAGCTCCAAATTTTTTTCGTTCTATCCCAGAAGACACAAGAAGACGAAAAAACCAAAACAGACAGATTCACATCTTGCTTCTCGTTGTTGTTTGTGATCTTTATGGAATGTTTCTCGGACATATTTAATTCCCTATTCAATAAAAACAACTTCTATTACAGTAAATATGAAGTAAGAAAAAGATCCAAACTTGTCCTAACGTTAATTTGAAGATCACTATTGAACAAACGATAGAGCAGGCAATCTAAAATTTGGCATGAGTTACTACACCTATACTCTTATAGCTGCTAGCAATACCATCTTAGCTACTTACAGGCTTTCATAAGAGAAGTTTAGAAATGCCCATAAAGTCCAGTGATGCTGAGCTGAAGAATTAAATCCCGGTTTCAGATGGGATTGAACTACCTGCTTTTGGAAAAAATGGATAGACAAACGCTACTATCTCTTGCAATTCCAATTCTGGTTGTATTTTTCCAATTATTTTAAACATAAGTCTGTCGTTTTTATTTTCATCTACTTCCTTACAAGCTTTGGTCGTTAGACAATACATCTTTGAACTATACAGTTCTTTCGTTTAAGCTGCGCAAATTTTTTCAGAATTGCACGTTTNTTGTGTAGAACTGCACTTTAAAAACACCTACTAGTAATGCTATAACGGCTGATAGCAATGGCTACTAGCAATACTGTAATGACTGGGTGACTGCTAGTAATACTCACCCTGCGTGAAAGTGCTTGATTAAGGTCCCGTGCATCGAAATATTAAACGGATAAATTGCAGTTCCATTAGCTGGAACTTTGGCTGGCTTCAAGTACGCATCAACACTTGTAATAGGTCCGCTGTTTGACATGATTTCAACAGTCAGCAGCTCCTCCGTTACATTCATGCCACTAAGTATTACATCACCATCAGCACTAGCTCTAGGCTTTATGACTTTTGTACTTTGAATTCTCCATGCACTCTTTCGTGAGGGGGTTCCATCTAGCCTTATCAATATGGTTTCATTTACTGGTAAATCCTTAACTACCAACTGTGTCCCGTTAGTTGTCAAATAACCAAGGCCAGCAATTTTTGACTCAATCGGTGAAGTTAGTGTAAATGGATCACTAAATGAGGTGTTGAATATCTGGAATAGATCATCGCTTGTTTGCAACGTTCTTTTCAGAACAAAACTACAGTTATCAGCAGTCAGTGTTTTATTCAGTAGCTCTGCTTTTTCTCTTTTAAGGATAACCGTTCCGTACTTGTTCGACAATACACTTGAATCCTCACCACGAATACTAGCTCTTAAGATTGCCAAGTACAGCTGCATTGCCAAATTCAAATTTTTCTGAACGGGTAGTGGTATCTGTGATATTGCCCTTCGCACACGACCATTTGCTCGACGTAAGGTATTACTGGCTATGTTGTTTTGCAGTAGGAAGAGAAGTGATTCTAAACTAAGCTTCTCAGCCAACTGTCCCTTAGAGGCAAAATTTCCCACATTACCTACCATCTTCTCTAATGATGTAGTCAGCTTTTGTCTTGCCTCTAAATGTAATGCATCTTCGCTCACAAGCTCAACAGATGATTTCAAAGCACTTGACAACTGGTTAACTGACTCCAATGATGGTGCAGACATCTGAGATGCGCTTGTAGTTATATTTGAAATAATGGTTGCCTGTTGAGTTCCAATCGTCCCCGATTCCTTTAGAAGTTTAGCAGATGCTTGGGAGACGGAAACTACCTTGTTCAAATCACTTTCCTGTGTCAACAACTTGATGCTAGAAATTACATTGTTGTTGAGAAATTCTGTTACATCTTCTTGGGGAGGATTCACTGTTACCGTTCTGAAAAATATACAAACTAATTATGCAAATTTTATATTCCAAATACCCTTCCAAGGTAAATACAAAGTATCTGCAAAGAGACGAGGAAACCTCACATCATTGATCATTTCTCCATTCATATTGTGTATACTATATTAGCTTCACATGCTACATATAGATTCCACTTTCATTTTGATCAGCGAAATAAACTTGTCTGATACACTTCCTATTAGGCTGTGTGTAGTAAAAGTTGCTTGCTACATGATTCTGCGTGTCGTACTGCTGAATTATGCTGCGCTACATTGCGTTACTTTGTGCTAAATTTTAGTACATAATGGTATTTCAGGTCATGCTGTCTTTATGCTTGAAGCTTTAGGGCAAACGGGCAGAAGGGCCTTTGCACAACTGTCAAAAATTTGCAAAGACCTTTCTAACCTGTTGGTCCAAAGACTACAATGTCTGCCAAAAGTCTTGGAACAATTCCTGTGATCTATGCTATAGACAAACTACAAAATCGCCTCCCCTGTAAAACAATGTCGTTTGAAGGGTGATACGTACAGCAATGGAGAGAAAAGTGATGCCTTTCTAAAAAGGTAAGGGCTTTGGCTAACGATTCAGCATTGTATGTAGGGGGTAGGGAGTTTACTTTCTCATTTCTACAGCATAAATAAGACGGGGTAGAAAATTCCCAACACTGTACGGGTGTTCCAATGACTTTTGGCAGATATTGTATATTTGATTCTTTATTCTTCTCCTCCTTTGACAAAACAAATACATCGATTTATTAACCTTCCAATTGAAATTAGGTATATCTAACCGAAGGGCTACCATGCTTGATGTAGCCAGAAATGAAAGAAATTGAGCAAAGGAAAACCAGATTCAAGGATATAGTCTATCATATACCTTTCTAACCCAATGGCTTGTGCACCGTATACATCCTCAATCAAAACTTGAAGGCGCAGCTTGCCTTGCTGACTTGCATCTCCGACAGGGAGAAAGACACCAACATTTGACCTTATACCTCTATATAACACATTCCAAGACCCAGATGAGTCCTGGAAATTGAGCCAGTACAAAAGAGGACTATCGTTGTTGTCACTATCTACCCATCCACTGCAGTTAAAAGTAAACTTCGTCTTCAGAGTCACACCATCCTGAGGCGTGATATTACAGCTTCCGTTTTCTGGTGATTTGTTAGGGTGAAGAAGAATCTCTGACTTTCCATATGATATGGGATTGCCTTGAAAAAACAAAGATATCCCAAAGTTGATGCCAATTCTTTTCAATTTATTTCAAATATTCAAAGAGGGTGACCCTTCAGCAATCGCTGATATGCAAGGGGCCCTGGCTGAGAGAGTAAATTTCACAGAATTAATCAATGAGCTGAGAGCACTCTATCCTTATTAAAATGATATGCTGTAATCTAAAAAGAGTTTCATAAATTCCTAGGGTGTCTAAAGAGTAATATTGTGTAAAGAGTAAAGAAGAGACTTACTTGATACTTTCACAGAAAAGCTTATTGTGTATGTGCTTATTCCGTTGAGTTTTCCAGGCTGAATTACAAGCAGATCTGTGAGCTCTGCTTGACTTTTAGTAATGTTTAGGATCATTGTTCCATTGGTAGACGTAACCAGCCAATTCATCATCAGAGAAACAGATGCACCAAAGTCTCTATTGCAATTGTTACATGTGCCTAGGAGCTTAAGGCTTCTTGTTGAAATGTACTTTGAAGTTTTGTAGGAATTACACGTTACACAGGTAATGAGAACATCAGGTTTTGTGAAAAACACCACAGTTACCTAGAAAACAATGAAGTAACCTAGATAACAACATATCAATCTGGTTGACAACACAGTAACCTAGATAAAAACACAGCAACCTAAATAACAACACAGCAACCTAAATTACAGCACAGAAACCTAAACAATAACACAGTGGCCTAAACTACAACACAGTGACCTAATTAACAACAGAGTAACCTAGATAATAACACAGTAACCTAGTTAAAAATACAACAAACTAAATAACAGCACAGAACCCTAAACAACAATACAGTGACCTAAATAACAACAGAGTAACCTAGATAATAACACAGTAACCTAGATAATAACGCAGTAATCTAGATAAAAGTATAATAATATAGACAATGCCATAGAGGCGTAGATAACAATACGGCAACCTTCTATAAAAAACTAGGTATCATATGTATTTGTCTCTTCTGGTTTAGATGGGCTACTACAATTCGTTAATTCGTTTGTTTTTGATTCTCTCCTATCAATGAAAACAGAATTTCCGGAAGCACACTGAAAGCATGGTTTTAAGAATACTTCTTCATCTATCACCAGATCGTTTGGAATTCAAAGTTTTGACAGTAACAACCTACCTCTTGTGTTGTGCTATAAGGAGTTCTTCCTGACCTCTTTTTTACTGATAGGACAAATTCATATGAATATCCCAAAGACAGGCTACTAGCATTTAACAAAAGTTGTTTCCCATCATTATATGATATCCACGATGTATTTCGACACCCCGGGTGAGACAATGAAAAGGTTGTTGTATTTTTTCTGCGGATAGTGCAATTCCACTGAAATAGGAGTTCCACAGGCTCCTGGCTGTCTGGATCAATACTCTGGGAAGCATCCAAGATGAGAGACTGGTTCATTCCAATTAACTTAAATGCTCCTCCCAAAATGACTGGAATAGGTGGTGTAGGGAAAACCTAATGATTAACAAAAGTAAGTATAGTTTTATCTTTGTAGATATAACATAAAGGCAACCAGAGACAAAGAAATTAAGAAACCATCAATAATCCCAACTAACTATAAGTTAAACCCAACTGCCTCCTTGTGAAAGGTAAAGAAAAACTGACCAAACAGCAAGCTGGTTATTTCATTGGTTGAGCTAGGACTGTTCGGTTGGATGTTAGGCTATTTTTCTAATTGTCTGACGAACTGTCTGACTGACCAATCATCTGCCTGTCTCCATCTCAAGCAACAAGAATGGCAGATAGATCACCTGACTGACGGCCTGAATAATTGCTACTTGCTGGATTACTTAATCCCTGCAGTTTCTTTCAAATGGGAGGCATTGAAGAGAAAGTGCCTCTTAAAATGACAAAATCTGAGACTACCAATGTAATTTCATTATACTCTGAAGCATGTGTCACAAACCTTTAATAACGATGCACTGAAAATTATAAATCTCCCATTTTTTCCATACTTTGCAGTGTAATATAAACAGTAGATACCAACTCCAAGTTGTCCAGGTTGTAGTGCTAGCATTGTTGAGCTAAGAGCGACATCTGCTCCCAAAGTATATGTTTTCAAATAATCACTTTCTACCAGGCAGTTGGTTGAGTCTTTAGCAACTTTTAGTAACCATGATGAGCTCACTGATGACGTTGAGCAATTGTAGTCAATTGAGGCTTCAAAATAAAGCCATTGAGACTTAAACAGCTGGCGTTGCTTTCCTCCATGAATTGCAATTTTTGGAGGAACACATTCTGGCTTTGAAACGTTAATGTACTCAAGACTGTATATCATACTATTGATTATGCCATTCTTTGCCATCACTTTGACTTCGGTGGTGCCTTCAAACTGAAGTCTAGTATCAAGTATCCTTCCGGTCACAGTTGGCAGTTTTGTTTGGTTAATATACCAGGCAAAGGTCAAATCTGTTCCCTTTACAGGTACAGCTTGAAAATGGACTATTTCTCCAACAGGGACAAGCCTTGCAGCAGTCCAAATAGAGACATTTATCAAACGCTCCTGAGCAGTAAAATTAAACACTCTACTATCTCGGCTAATTTCGTTTCTTGCTGTGACTGTTATTTTCACTCCTCCAGGGTTCCTTAACAGCAATGGAATTGTCAGATTTCCCATGACGTACTCTTTATCTTGAAACGAATATGAGGCTGTGAAGTTCGTACCCAAGATAAATGCTTTTAAAACGAGACTTTCATTCGTTGGTAGTATAGTCCCATAAGCTGATGTTAGATTGGTGATGTCAACAGGATCTTGGACGTAGATCCTTAGCGAATAACTTAACGAGTTGATTAAATTTGAAGCAACAACGTTCAACAGATAAATGCCCGGTTTTTCCAGTAGGCAACTGACTGTCGGTTTGTCTGTATTATTACAAAAGACATTACCAGCATCTGACGTCAGATTCCAGGCGAATGACACATTGGTCCCTGAAGTAACAGTAGCATCAAAAACCGCTTTAGTCATACTTTGGTAAGAGATGTTTTTGGTAGAGACATTTAGACTAAAGACAGGATCTTGAACTGCAATGTAAAATGTCTTATTGTCTTCATCAACAAGGTTTGCACCTCTTACAGTGAGAGGGTAGATACCAGCAGAAGAGAAGCGCAAGCCAACAGTTAAATTTCTTATTACTCTAGATCCATTTACACCAGGAATTGTCCAGTCTATTACGACGCCAGTTTCTGCTAAGTCAATAGTTGAGAAAACAACCATTTGATTTGTTTTAGCGAATTTTGGGTGTATACCCGTGACCTTGACAGGATTTTGAACTGTAATGTTGGTCTCACTGAACTGAGAGTTGATCGAGTTACGAAGCAGAACTTCCACCTGAAACAGGCCAGGCTGAGTAAAGTTATAGATCAAGCTAGTTCCATTGAAACTGGTTAATTTTCCATCTACTCTCCACTCTACATTGAAATGATTTCCTGTGTTAACCTTGAAATCAAATCTAACTTCCTTCTTGACCAAGACAGCAAATGGCTTTGAAATGGCAACTGAAATCTCCAGGCCCTCTATGCGTTGTATAACAGGAATCAATTTTGTGTCACTCTCCTTTGAAACGTTGTTTTCTGCGATAATGGTCGCATTGAGGTACAGTACATCCAGTCTTGAGACTATGATGCTATGAGCCTCATGCAGTGTTGTCACGCAATCTGATTGAATACACCAATGATATGTCATGTTGCTCCCGGTGGACATAGCAGCATAAAGTGTAACAGTTTCATTGAATAGAATAAAAGACATGTTATGTGGTAATTGTACGGAAATTCCGCTTATTGGCTCCTGAACTGTAATGTCAGTAGTTGCTACCTGAGAGCTTATGTCATTGCTTAGATTTAAAGACACCCTGTGTACTCCTACAGTCATAAATGCGTATGTTATTGTATCTCCAGTCTCATTGAGAGTTAAATCATCAATTTTCCACAAATAAACATACTCTGGTCGCATGGACAGTGATGACTGGATCGAAATGGGGGTTTGTATAGCTGCAAGTGACGTATTTTTGATGAACGATAGACTGGTTATGTTCAATTGGACATGAATCGTACGCTGAAAATGAACGCTTGAAATTTTGTTGCTAGCAGTTACATTAAAGTGCACCGTTCCTAGGGCTGAGAACACGTGTAGAACATTACTGCCTAATCCAGAGGAATTTTGACCTCTAAAGTTCCATGTAAAAATTGGATCTGTACCCTGTACTATTGCATTGAGTCGGACAGGCTGCAACAGTGGAACATACGGAGGGTAAACAGTTAATTCGCCAGCAACTGGATCCTGAACTGTGACTGTAGCGCTTCGTGCTGACGTGCTGACGTGATTATTTGCATTAAGAGTCACTGTGAAAGTTCCCGCGCTATTAAAAGTCTTGTTGACTTGATGAAACACGCCCCTCAGAAGAAATGCATGTTCATCTACTGAAACATTGTAGCCATATATTGATTGGACCTGAGCGGATATGTTAACTGCAAAAGTCATGTTAGTTCTGGCGTATTTTGGCAATGTCAAGGTAATTCCATCTTTCAATGGCCTTTCAACAAATACCAATGACGAATAATTTACCTCACCGGAGACATTATTTCTTGCAAACAAGACAACCGTATAGTTTCCTTCATTTTTGTATGTGTGTTCTGCGGTGGGAGCACTTGAATCAGTATACATCCAACTTGTTCCACTCCCGTCACCAAAATCCCACTTTGTGCTCATGTGAGTACCTGAATGCCGTGTGGCTTTGAATAACTGGGTTTTATTTAATTCTCTGTAAACGTCCTTAATTAAGATGAGATTTATTGTCTCCTGCACCACTACTTCAACAGTCGTCTTCTCATTACTCACTTCATTAACTGCTGTAACTGTCAACGTGGTGCTTCCAACAGTTGAAATTGAAAAAACTTTTGATACATTTGTTTTAAAGTTTTCAACAACTTTCTTATTATTGTTCCGTACTCTATAGGTTACACTCGTACCTTTGTCGATTCGCGTTATTACTTGAAGAGGCTCATCTTTTCCAACGATGGATTTACTCAAAGACACACTCAGATTACGAATTTCATCTTGAAGGAAAAGTGCTAATGATTGACTTTCAGTATTGTTTTGTGAATTTCTGACTTTGACAGTCACTGTGTAATCGCTCGGAATTTTGAAAACATGTTTTATGCTTGTAGCCGTTGTTGTTTCATTAAAGCCATCCCCAAAATCCCACGTAAAAAGAGGCTCTTCCCCAGCGCATAACGAGGAAGAGAACGAGATATTCTTTAAAGTTGCAAAGTAAGTACGATCATTTGGTTGTGTGATGCTAAGACCATGAACAGATCCCCAGGGGTAAACACTGACACCCACTTGTTCCCTTCTTGAGTTGATATTATTATGGAGTTGAGCAGATAAAGTGTAGTTCCATAGCGAATTGGCCGTGTAATTGATTACTGTAGTATCATTTTTAAATGATTTTTCATTAAGAAACCACTGAATAACTACATTGTCGCCATTGTAGTTCAGTTCGAATTGCTTACTCTGGTTAACGTTGGCGTTAAAATCACAGGACACGATTGACACACCCCAAATTCTCCTTTCGGCAGTAAAATTATACTGCCAGCTCAGCGGCGTACTTGTGACAGGATTGGTGATATCAACTGCAATGTCATAGTTTCCACTGGATTTTAAGACATACGTCATAGATAAGATGCACGTATGCAAGGTGCAGTTTTGAAGCGCAGTAGGGCAACTGCTCGAGCAGAATGACGTGTTGTGATAGAGCACTCTTGAAATATTGCTTGAGCGACGTGACAGAATCCATGTTGCCTCAACATGACTGTAGTTTGTTTCAAATACAATGCTCAATGGTAAATAAGTATCTACGTACTCATTTGGCGTTAGTAGTGCTTTAGCCGGCTGCGATATCGGTTCTATCGAGGTAAAGTTCAGCTTGATGGAAGCCACTTGGTTCATCCCTTCCTTGAAAAATTGAAATTGATAAGAGAATTCCCTTTCTGAGCCACTGTTAACAGAATTCAATGCTTCCCAAATATTATTCTCGCTACCTCCAACAGATAGGCTCAAATTTGAGATCACTCCATCGTATGTGCTTTGTACAATTGCATTGTTGCCGCTTTCCATGGTAAAACTGAGTCCAACGCTGATTTCGGTATTTGTCGGTACAGCAATACTCTTATTCTGCAAGATATTTAAATTCGAACTCCTAAGAGTTATGTTATTTTTCTCAATAAAATAGCTCAAAAGAGACAGGACAGAATTTTGAGTGAAGCTGACGTTCACTGCTATATACAGAATTCCCGTTGTGCTTTCCCTTGCAAATGTCAGACCACTAACTTTGGCATCACTGAGTATTTGAGAAGCAAGTGAATTTACATTCCTTTTTCTTCTTACTAGTCGTTCATCTGTATCTATAAGCTCTTTTCTTTCTGATACAACCTTTTTGAATGCAATATCATTGACGATGTAGCTTGCTTCTGGCAATAAATTCGCCTTGGGGTCAACATGTCGGGTTCCTTTATCCAAAGAAGTGTGAAAAGGCCAATTCAAGACTGGATTGGGAACAGCAACATTGATCGAGCTCCCTTGATTGGTGGGGAATATTTTCTTGACTTTGTTGGAGCTTGGAGTTATTACGGATTGTGACAAGTCCGCATATGCAGAGACAATCGTTGGTTTCTTTGCTCTCACAAGAAATATGTTCCTAGTTCCCAGCAAGGAAGAAGTAGGTTGAGCGTGTCCTACCACATTCATAAACCGAAAGATTTTTCCATTAGAAATAACGTTATGATGATCCAAATGCCTGCAAAGATAAGAGCAATAACAAAATAAATTTTTATTAAAGACATCATCTCACTGAAACTTTATTGAGTAAAAAATGTTCTCTGCTCTTTAAGATATTTTCTCACGCAAACATTCTCCCTCTTCTTTCTCCCTTTCCTAAGTTTTTCCTTTGTCAGGGCCTTGTTATAGGTCTTAAGGCCTTTCCCCGTCATTACATGGTAAAAAAAATTCACTTGTATCCTGACTAGTGGATTCACGATACCAAACATTTACGTTGGTATATTTCTAAAGCTACTCTGTCGCTTAACAGTGTCACAAACAGAACTCTTGGCTTTTGAACAACACAGATGAACAACAGATGAAGGGGTGCATCTAAGCTTTAAGCTTTCATTAACTTCTTATTGCATTGATACTTAGCTTCAATATCATTCCTAAAATCAAAACAATCTCTCACATTCGTTTGCGAGTGATATGCTCCTTGCTTTAGCTTGTCTCTACTGTACAATGGTGCTCCGAAGCATTTATAAATGGGAGAGGGAGTGCGTAGCAAAAGAAATTTGCCGAAACAATTCATCAAGGGCCTTTTTATCATAGCGTACGATTTAAATTAATTAAATTCTACCCAGAATTATCAAAAAACCATGACCATCATGCCAAATTCACCGATAAGCCAACAAATTATAAACATTCTTAGCAAAAAGCCAGAGAAGGGAGTGGCATTCTCATATCCTTATTTATATACACTCCTGAATCCGTTTACTTATGCGTTCTGGCCATACTTACAGTAGTTTCAACTGCGGCAGCTTTTCAAATGCATTGCCTTCAATGATCATAAATGGATTCTTTGTTAGTAACCTCAAATAAAACAGAGTAAATTAGTCAAAATTACTGTAACTTCATGCTTTGAGAATAATCTACAAGCATGAGATACCGCTTTACGTCCTTCCTAATAAGAAGTGCAAGACTTCTTCTCTATTTTGTCAACAAGTAAAATTAGAATTTCTGGGATTGAGATGGAATTGACTTTAATTGCGATTGGATTTATTGCGATTGAGATTGGATTGAATAAGTTGGAATTGGATTAACTGAGATTGACATTGTTAATATCAATCGATCAACATCTAAAGAAAAGTGCGTTCGCCTGGCTTTTGGTAATGTCTGGAAGCCTTTCTTTTCAAGGTTCCTCTTGCAAGTTTCAACCTGTGCTTATGAAAACACTAATATATATTTGCCCCATGATAAACAGTTTCCATTTCAAAGCAACGAGAATACTGTTTAATAACATCAATATCTATATGGATTTACAAGCTTTACAGATAATGCAATATAAAATAATAACTTACAGAGTTTCCAGCGAAGGTAGAAAGGGAAGAAGGTTGTATTTTAGATTTCGAATTCTGTTGCCATTTAGATTCCTAGAACGAATAAAATGTGACAATCATTCTAAGACTTATGAATAAAAGAGAAAGCAGGAAAAAGTGTTTTGGAGGTATAACTAATAGAAAGTAAAGTTAATATGGTAATGTTCTTTCTCTTCAAACGTTGGTGGACTAAACAATGCTCATTTTGAAGCACCGCCTACACAGCACTTACCTGATTTTGTAAATAGCTGTATATGCAAGGATCATTAAGTACAAGGACTGACCTTATCATGCAATAGATAATGCATAAGAGGCTATATCAAGATGCCACCT
>OLMO02000286.1:16231795-16242936 GCA_900291935.2 Cassiopea xamachana | reverse complement strand
ACCACGCTCACGTATTGGGTGTAGCCCAGCTGCAACCACGCCTATGTTTTCAAAGATAAAAATATGATTATTTAGCTTATACTGATTTAGTGCAATCAACTGTCTCAATAACCACGTAGTAGTGCATAATTGATCATAAGCGATAGACAATACACACTTTAAAAGCAAGGTCAATACACACTGAAAAGCAAAGTCAACGCAAGAATCTTGGTGGGCTGAGCCCCCTAAATGAACAGTAGTTGTTAAAAGGGGCTCTGTCCCCCTGAGCCCCTCTAGGAATCACCGATGGCTAAAGCTGGAATGAGACATGCCTCCCTTACCTAGTACAGGTACAGGGGAGGCCAACCTGTAGCTCACGAGCCGCATGCGGCCCTTTCCATGGTTTCATGCGTCTCTTTTACTCATATCAAAATTTGGGTTTCTTATACATGTCTACTTCATTTGGATTTAAAAAGATAATACCGAAAAAGAGAAAAGGACGGGGTAATGCTCATGTGTCCCCATGAAATTTGTGTGGCTCTTTGCTTTATCACAGTAAACAATGCGGCTCTTGGCCTCTCACTGGTTGGCCACCCTTGACCTAGTACATAGTAAAGGTTCAGTGGAGATGTCATTATTGAGTTTCCGATTCACTACGTAGCTCGGTACGGCTACGTTTGGAGGCCTGGACTCCAGCGCGGTTTGTCCATGCCTGGGAATCCTCCCACCGTACTACGCCATTTCACTACGCCGAGAGGCAATGATCGACGTACTGTTGACTACGTTGGGAATAGAAAGGTAAGGATCAATTTCCTTAATAAGGTCTACGTTGATTTGACATCGATTTAGTTGACTCTCTATTAGTGGAGAACTGATGCAGAGGGATTTTGCAACCGTGGATGAGGCAGGGGTGGTGACACCCTAATGTAGCAATGTGATAGCAACGTTCATGTAGGGATGACAGATGTTTAATAAGAATAGAAGAAAAAAGACTTAACATTAAAAAATTGGTTCTTAAAATAAGTTTCAGCAAAAAGGGTATAAACTAGGGCGACCAAAATTCAATAAAGTCAAGAATTTTACGGTATTTGGGCGACATGAAACACCAAACAATACCTTTCTGGTCGCCTTAGTAATTACTGATGGGAAATCATGGGGTAACTAGGGGGGACGTGACTGCATGATGGGGGATCCCTTCAATAGCTTGCATCTTAAAAGATCCCCTGATATATGTCTAATTATACTGAGAGCAGCAGATGATTCTTCTGATAAGCATCACTGCAATGAATGAAATGCCTCACAGTCGTTGTATCGTGCACGTCCAACGTAATATTAGAAATTTTCACCAGAATGCGATTTTTCATTGAGCGCCATAGAACAGTTGAAGTCATAAGAAACAAGTTCCATGCATTATCAAGATTTTAGCCCAACACGCAGTGCTTAGTCTATGTTGATTTGTTTAGTATGAAAGTAAATTGTTTGAAAGATTTTATTCCATTCTGCTCTGAAATCTATGAATTCAGATCGATTTAACTGAAGCGTTGAGATTCTAGGTTACAAAGTGAAACACTTATGTACTTCCAAAAATCTGTCGGTAGATACAGACGCAATAGACGCACATAAACACAGACACATACAAGCACATACGAACACACACAACACATCGCAACACTCCTCAATCACAACTTTGCATTCATGCCGGATTGTATACCTGAACTTGAAGATTGTCTACGGTCACCAAAATGACAAAGAAAATGCTGAAATAATACACAAGGTCAAAACACAAACTTCCCAGAAGGGGTGCTACTCTTAAGCTACTCCACTCCGTCACACTACTTCAGTTCTAAATTGAGTCATTTCCACCTGCAAGCTAGGAAAAACTAGCTTCATGATGAAGCCAGAATCATTTCCCTAACTTTCGTCTTAGGTATGTTTTTTTGTATTGAAAAAAGCTATCCTTGATAATGAATACCTGGAATCCCCTCATAAACGGGTGGCATTAGCTGGTGCATAAGACAGTGTGAATTCACTGTTTCATGTCAGTAGGAATTTTCATAAGAATACCTATCTTTTAACCGAGCCCCAATTTTCTTAAATTTTTTCTGATTTTAAACCTAAAAGTATTCTTAAATTATTCTTAAATACCAAAGGTTTAACCTCGCCTATAAAGTTAGGCAATATATTCTAATCTTTGTTGATATTTTACTACATCATAAAACTAAACAAGAGTATAAAGCAAAAGTACATCTGAAAGCAGTAAAATAACTAAGAAGCACACAATTCTGACGCCTTGATGAAGCTGGAGCCTCGCATTATTCTTAAATTATTCTTAAAGTTAGGTAACTCTGAGCCTCAATATTTTTATAAACTGTATTCTTACAGAAAAAGAGTGTGCCTGGCATCACCTCATAAATAAAGGGCATTAGCTGGTACAGAAGACAGAGCGAGTTTTACTTTGTTTCATTTCAGTAGGAATATCTAACTATATCATAACTAGTACAAGACGAATCCACCTTTAAATATAGCGCCATTTTCCTTGCAAGCATTCTTCAGATATTTTTATGCTTTATTATGGTCATCTTTAGTAAATAAACAAGCAATTCTTAACAAATAAAGCAACGAATTTACACGAAGAGCAGTTGGAAAGCTAAAGTTAGCATACTAGTCTGTGACCATTGGTTGCGATGTGCAATATAAACATTTGAACGCTGTAGCATAAAGATCAACATACTAGGCCAAGAAATGCAAATATTGATCATTGAACAGCATTGAGTAAACCTCCGTTTGCTTATTCACATTAATAATCTAATAGTCGTCTCGCCAATTTCTCATAGCCATTATAAGGTAAAGATATTTATTCAGATATGGGAATCATATGGTAACAAATGCTTATGTATTGACTGTATGGTACTTACAAGAATTCAACAGAAGCTGCCAAATCCTGTGGTATTTTTAAGAGCCTTTGATGTGAACAATCCGCCTTTTTCTTGTCGATTGAAACCGAGCAATGAACAGCACCCAACCGCACATCAGGATAATTTGAGTCGACAGTTTTGACTGCGACTATAAAAATTGATAGGACCAAGGCCAACGATCGCCGTGGAAAAACAAAGTTTTTTGTCATGTTCTCACGCGACTCAAGGCCCTAACAATCTCCATTTAAACCATTATAATTATTTCATAATCTTAGTGAGAGACGCCATCCATATTTATACAAGTGTGAGCGTTAGCATAGTGATTAAGTCTATGCTTCAAACGTATTCCTCTCTTAAGACATACGCGAATAAAGCACTTTGACGAATCGCTTAGAATTCATTTGCACTTATCCAACCATAACGAAACATGTTGTGGTCTTGGTTTGAAGCTTCTAAACAACTGATAGATGATAGTAATTTGCATTTGACTCAGCTTCATTATGAATGCAGCTGGTAACTGCACAATAAACCACAATTGAGTTCGCCTTTTTGTCATTCTCTATCCTTGTTTCCTTGTGGCCCCCATGACGATATATCGCTACTCTTATTGCTTTGGTAACTAAAACAGACCGCAGAATGCAATAGAAAACCTATTGGAAAACAAGCTTTGTAGCGCGAGGATTAGACGACTAGTTCCTGCAAAAAACAGCAACTAGAGCTGGGGTGTGCAACCTTTCTAGAGAGCGGGCCAGATCTTTCAAAAATTTCTTTAAGCGGCCCGAAGGTAGTAACAAAATCTTTTCCAGATTCTCAAGTTTGACAAAATATATGCTTGTGACCCATTACATCTTCAAACACAATCATTATATTTCATGTCCTCGCGGGCCACAAAAATTCTCCTCGCGGGCCGTAGGTTGCCCATCCCTGAGCTAGAGGGATAAAAGCAGCATTAGGATCATAACCAAAGATCCAAACATGTTTATTGGTCTTGCTCATAACATCATTGCAAGAGTAAATGTGGCACATGCCTTTTTATGCAAGGAATCGCTTTATTAGGAGCCCATATGTAGAGGAACAAAATGTTAGAGAAACCCTTAGGAACATTTAAATTTGAAAGATTTTTATAAATGCAAGTAATCAAGAATTTAGGAAGCTGAATCCACTCATTTGCAGTAACAGCAATTTCCGGCTATACTGTCTCTGCCTATGGTTAATGGAAAGTAAGGAACTAGTAAGGAACCCCTAGCTCTACAGTTTGATTATTTGATGTCCCAGAATAAGGAACTTTTGGAATTAGGCCTTCGGCTGGGTTCCTTGTAAAAAATTGTGTACTTTGCATAAAATTTCTTGAAGGCTATTACCTTATTTTCGAAAAACAGCCAAGGTAATTGATGGAAGGAAACAGAAGTTATGCCTACGAGACAGATAGTATACAAGACATGAAAGGCTGAATCTAGGTTTTCTGTAAGAATTTAACAATTGCAGATAGTTTAGTAAAGTAAAATGCAACGAAAGCATATAACACCTTGTGTTCAAGGAAGTGCCGAGTTTGGTTTGTGAAGCAGTGGCGTAGCCAGAGTCGCATCTTTGGGAGGGGGATCAAAACAGGGTGTGGCTTGGGGATGGAGGGTAAAAGGGCGTGGATTGTGGGGGCCTAATAGCAAGCAACTAGGGATAGGGGACACAGCCTCCTGTCATAGCCAGGGTTGAAGTACCACCTGATATAAAGAAGGAACTAGTGACGGGAACCAGGGGGTGGACCACCCTAGAAAATCTTTTTCATCATACTCTTTAAATATCAAGGAAACATTTTTTTGGACACAAGGATAGGCCATTTCCAAAGTAAAAAAGCAATTACATTTCCCATTTCAAAGGTACCTTCCAATGTCTCGGTCTTGTTGCAGAGTTGGGCGTTTCTCTGACATCAACTTTTTTATCATTAGGGGCGGCGGTCCCCCTTGCCCCCTGGCTACACCACAGTGTGGAGGTGTCACAGCCGCACCCTTTTTCGGAGATCATCGCCAATCCTTTGGTGCATCGGTAGTAGCTGACGTTGGGATCATCGCTTGTATGAATTCCTGGGATATTCAGTAGCCTATCAGCAAGTTTCTTTTCCTACACCTTTCCAAACAACCTTGAGAAAACCACTGCACGTATAGGGCAATTGTTGATAGTTCCTGCTGTCTTTTCTAACCAGATGTTTCTACTATATTGAGCATTTCCAAAGCTATGCAAGTATACGCCATTAAGAAATTTAATTCCTATAGAAATATTTCCTCTTTTTTGTTCACGGTACAAACAATCGCAATTATTACAGTAATTTGCGTCACGAGCCAATATTGACAGTTTGACCAAATTTTATTACTCCTAAGCTCATTAAAGCTCGTTGGTATGTTCATAGTCTCGCTAAACTATCATGATTTTTCTGGCCTATACTTTGAAAGTCAAAAAGCACTACAGGTTTTCTTTATAAGAAACCTTGCTTAAGGCTTAGTACTAAAAGTTTCTTAATTTTTGGCCACATTTTAGTTCTAAAAGTTTCTGAAATGTTTCCTAATTTAGCGAACTAAATTGCTGTGAAAACGTACGTAGAAGGTGAATGAAGCAAACTGTTTGTCCTATAGCAAACAAAGTTCTTCAGTACGAGTTAAATTCTAAAGCAATGTCATATTAACATTGTTCTTGTACAGCTTTACGTTGAACCAGGAATGGAATGGAACGAAATTAGGTATCCCTAAAATAAAGTTGGAAGCAGCGCGGAAATCGACCTATTACCAAGGAGCTATAGTTTTTAATGAACTTCCCGAAAACACGAGGAAAGAAACTAACTATAGAACTTTTAAGAAGCAATTAAATTAGTATTTCAACACTTACTTATAACTTATGACACATAGATTTATTTTCCTTTTTTTGATTTTTATTTATTTAACAGGACTTCTGTGATAACAGTATATATATGTACCTAGTGTAAATATGATATGACTGTAGAAAAATCCTGTATAAAGATTCGTTAATATAATAATAATAATAATAATAACCAGGCAACAACTTCAATGTGCTATTTGTCTAAAGTTTCTTAGCTCTTTCCTTGCAGTTCTAAAAGTTTCTTAAATTTTAGGCTGTCTAGTACTAGGTTCCTTATAAAGTTTTTTCTTATTTAAAAAACGACGTGTATTATTGGCTTGTACAACGTTTACAAAAATGCCTACTCTCCTTATGAGTTTTAATATTATTATTGTTTTTCATAATTTGAGCCTAAGAGTATTCTTTATGTCTTGCGCTACAATAGGTATGGTTTTGCCTGAATTTCAAAATAAAATACAGCAGTAGCCTGCGTATATAATATCAGCTGATAAGGCATTATAAATTCCTTTTTTGTACCACAGGGTAATGTCTATTGGAAGTTCAGTGCAGGTAATGCATACATTTTTTACAAAATTTAACTTTCAGATACGTGGCAATTATTTGAAAGAGTAATGCTAAGTTATTTTAGTAGCAGCCCCATTGATGAGAACCTAGCTAAATAATTTTAGCCTAAATAGTTTCCTATGTACAGGGGGGCTTAAAATGAAAATTGTAGCCTAGCAGGTTCTAAAAACCCTGGTTCTTATACGCGGGTGATTACTGTATTGACATCATTCCTCTTGTGTTTCTTCATCACAAAAGCAAAACAACAGTGGAACAAAACAGTAAAGTTGTACCAAATTACAATGGTTAATCTAAAAACACTTAATTAGATCAAAAAAGTTAAGCTGTGATGACGCTTGAGCCTTGCTTTATACCTAAATGTCAATGAACGCTGAGTGTTACTATTCCTACGAACAATATGCTGGCAAAAGTGTGTATATCAACTATTCATAGACCACTTTTAGATATCATATTGTAAAATGAATTGTAAGCACTTTTACCAAAGAAATGCAATTCGTAATGCATCTTTTGCATATTATTCTATCACGTGTTATTTTTATTGCTCAAATAGCTTTGGATGGCTAATGGAAGAAATATAATTTGCGTCAAATGAGGTCAAATAAGCTGTAAAGCTCTTGACGATATGCTTGACGAAATGGCTTTCCTTGCGATTATGCCATGCGATAGAATTCGTTTGTGGAAGCAGTTAGCCCAGAAACATAAAACTGTTGAGAATATCATGTTTTGCGGCATTCGAATCAAAGAACCTTGATACCTTGATGCCTTATCTATTTCAGCTACCGGCTTGTAACATCCTGCGAGGGAGTATATCAGAGTGAGGCTCTGCTATGGTAACAAACAACACATCATGGCGGACGAACACAACGAAAGTCCAAATAGCGACTCTGCCAAAATGGAGCAGAAGGTATTATGTCAATGCATTTTATTTGAGTTGTAGCTGAAAATAATAAATAAGATAATATTGGTATCGTAGGCTGGGGAAGTTTTGATAGCATTTCTACCACATTTTGCTATCAGTTCAATTCATTTTACATTCACCACATACAGTTTAGTGAGGACTACACAAACAAGATACATTACAAATTAATACAAGAAATTCAAATACTACATAGAAATAAACTCAATTGTATGAAAGGAACTATTTAGAGGAGGAACTCTCTCGATAGTTGCAAAACTACTCGAGGAGAGAGCGCCCCCTGGGAAAATTTAAAACAGAAATGCAAATATTTTAGCCATTAGTACTTTGCCTTATTAGTTATCCCTACTTATCTGGCCATTCTGTTCCATTCCTTGAATCCATGATTTGTGAGGCAATCTTCGAATCCATGATACGTAGGCAATCTAGGTAATTTTATTGTTGGGATTTAAATCAACAGGGTTCATACTGCCTTGAAAACCTGGAAAATAGGCTATTTTTTACAAAAAGTCAGGGAACACCTGGACTAGTCAGGGAATTTTCTATATTCTTTGTCCAAGTCAAGGAAAACAAGTTATTTAGTCAAAATTTCATTTTCATTAGCTATTGGCATGGCTGTTTGCAAAGTCATTGCTCTAACTGTTATCAGTAAATGTGAACTTTATCATTTATCATTGTGAAATAGCAAGTATATGTGTATTACCTATTACTTAGGCTCCATTTTCTTTACTTCTTTTTGTAAATATGTGAAATGAGGTTCAGGCAAAAAGTGGATGTATTTGACTACCAGTCAGAGAAAAGTCAAGGAAAAGTCAGGGAAT
Source organism: Cassiopea xamachana (assembly GCA_900291935.2). Taxonomy (NCBI): domain Eukaryota; kingdom Metazoa; phylum Cnidaria; class Scyphozoa; order Rhizostomeae; family Cassiopeidae; genus Cassiopea; species Cassiopea xamachana. Next base: position 16,234,876 of record OLMO02000286.1, on the reverse strand, counting down.
TTTGACTCCTGTATCACATATGAAACCTTATTGAGGATTGAGGAAATCGTTTCATTATAAAATTCAGTTCAACTACTGCTCTGTAAAATGCATAAGCTTTTCTATGATTTTTTAGGCACAGGAAGTTTCTGCAGAGACACATGATTCTAATATAAGCAAAGAAGGTGAAAACTCCANACAGATAATCAAACAGAAGGCAGCAAGACAGAGCCTGATTCTAGTGATATAGCTGAGCAGAATGTTGCAGAGAAAAACAGTCCTCCTTTAAATGAAGAAGCTAAATCAACAAATGGTGGGTTTTTTTGCTAAATTCTTAATGCCTTGACTTGTCAACTAATGATGAATACCAATGATGTATACTATCTAACAGAAATTTGTGTAATGGTTTTTCACTGAATTTCAATCACTTGATTTTTAGCTAAAGTATAAAAACAAGCAAAAATAGACTTTGCAGTTTACCAGCATTCTGTTCAACTCTTTTACCATTGTTATTGTGATCTGTCTGTATCTCTTTCCAATTTATTTCATTACATGCACAAACATACATGTTGCAGTATTCATAGTTGCCACATATTCTTGTCTAGCAGAGTTTTTGTAATTTTTAAAAATGCTGCCATAATTGCAACAAGGAGATTAGAGCAAATGGTGATAATGGAAATACTTGGGGATAATGGAAATACTTGGGGATAATGGAAATGCATCTGGTTATGGGTAACACCAAGAATTTTCCAGTGGAACTGTCTCTTCCCACAGGGGAATTATGATATAGTTAGCAGGGAAATAGAACTGTTGAAAGAACCTTGAAAAAAGAGTTTATAATCTTGCAGTGGGGGCTAGCATATTCTAATGTGGCTGAAGCTACCTTTTGCTCTCCACTGTTGCCACCTCTCTACCTAGTGCTATTGCCTTTTTGTGCAATTTTTGATATTAAATGTTTTTTAATATGTCACTAAAAGGTTTTTCTGTGCTCAGCTGGTACATAAATAAAACAGGGTACCATTTTCATGGTTGTATTGCAGAAAAAACTAGTGCTAGAACACAGCAGTGCTCCATTTATTGATAGTGCAAACTTTTTTAAACTATTAATTGCATGTTAACCAGCATTTTAAGGAAGGATACTATTATAATTGCAGTGAACCTAGTTTAAGCCAACTTTTTGCAAAACTAATATTATCATAATTTTATAAGTAATAAAACTATGGAATTAAGTTGCTATATAAACATTATAGTTTTCTGCATATTTTCGTATATCTCATCTTGCAGTTGTAGACTTAGCATTGCTTATTGTACTTACAAACTCATTTAATTTGTTTGCACAGCAAGTGAATATTTGGCAGAGGAGTATTTAGCTAACACAACTGAGTGGGGCTACCCAGTCACAGTCTCCTGCTTTTGTGGTGGGAGCAGGGTGGATGCAAGGGAGGGGCTGGGAACTATAGCCCCACAAATGACAATATTGACAATATTTCCTTTAGCAGAAAATTGTGTTCAGTAGCTTCTAACATGAAAATGACAACAAAATTAATCAGATGCCCCCAAAGTCCTGCTCTGGATCAGCCCTTTGGTGGCAATACAGACTTTACTATGAAAAAAGTAAGCCACTTGTGGCATCTTGTACCCCAAGATATTGGGAAGTGTGCTATGGGGATTGAATTTAAAATTTGCAGTTTCTTATCACAAACAGACATTCCTGTGTTTAACAGGGTAGGGAAAATCAGGGAGCTTCATTTTCAATCAAGGAAATCAGGGGAAAAGAAAGATATTTTGAAAAATCAGGGAAAATCAGGGAAGTCTTAGAGTTACTATCATGGAAATCAGGGAAAATCAGGGAGTTTCATTTTCAATCAAGGAAAATCAGGGGAAAAGAAAGATATTTTGAAAAATCAGGGAAAATCAGGGAAGTCTTACAGTTACTATTGTTTCACTTTTTAGTAGTGACTTATTCTATACTCTGTCACACGTCCAGTTGAGTGTGAAAATTGCCAAGTTTTCCTCTATTTTTATAGCAGTTTGTTCTGTTCTGTGCAGTCATTTTGATGTGCAGTTCCACGTTTTATGGAACCAAAAAGTTGAAATGCCAAAACTTGGGTCAAGGCTCTCCCAGACCCACATCTGTCGAAAAAAATTATAAGAATATCGGGAGAAATCAGGGGAAATGAGTGGCATTTCATGAACAATATCAGGGTAAATCAGGGAATTTTGTCTTGAAATAGCAGTGGCAACACTGTTTAAAACCAGAAGCTCTTTGTAAGAGATGGGCTATCAACCCAATGCAAAATACAACCAGATAATACCAGTTTACAGGAAATCTGCTAATGTATTATATGATCCTTGGCTCTTTGTAAATCGAAAATTGAATGGAAAAGACAATTATTGAGTAGATTTGTCTCGGATGTCAACGGAAAGTGAAATTACAGCAGGATTAGCAGAAATAGTCTCTTCGTCTTTGGGCTTTTTTGTTATTAATGAATTGAACTGTAATTTGAGGATTTGTCAGTGCTCATGGCAAATTATCTGCTTTTCAAAGTTTCAAATTCAATTCTTTCAGACCGACATCGAAGTTCGCATTAAATCAGTACCGAGCTGTAGTGGTTATTCGAGGGGGGCAAGAGGGGATGAAATCCCCCCAGGTGCCATCGAGTCAGCAGCTTGTCAGAAAATTTCTCTGACCAAATGCTAAATACAGTTTAGTCCTGATATACTCTGCATATTCAGCACCAATTCCATCCTGATTTTTTGCAAAGCCACCGCTGATATTGAGGAGCACTGAATCAAAACAAAATACAGTGCACGCAGGGACGTAGCTTCTATAGATTTTTGGGGGGTGTCAGAGGGTGCCCTGCGAAAATTTTTTGTCTGTGACGTTTTGGTTTTTAGTAACAGTAGTTGACCAATGGCTCTGAATCCAGTAAGTTACCCTGCAGACATACATTGTACTATTGTTTTTGCTCTGCGATATGGCAAATTTTCAAGGTTTTGGGGTGACTCACCCCCATATTCCCCTTAAGTTTCGTCCCTGAGTGCACTTGTTTCAATTATGGGCAGTCGTTTGTGAAGTAGGATGATAATTAGTGGAGACCA
>OLMO02000286.1:16180401-16196961 GCA_900291935.2 Cassiopea xamachana | reverse complement strand
CACTTGGATATGTAAAAGAATCGTCAAGTGAACAGTATGTTCCCGACGTTTTCTATAAGGTATGACGAAACTAATTCTTTCTCCTTACACACCTTCATGTAGGCATGTGGTATGACCATGTTCGTCGGTGCATGGTTGAGTATATAGTCAGTGCCATCTCTACGGGTGGCCAGGAAGGCATAGCCCCCAGAAATTTTCTTGGCCCCCAACTTTTCTAGGTGGTTATAAAATTTTTAATTTCGAGTAGACAGTTTAATGCAGATAATCGAGAATTAGGAAGACTTAGACGAAATGTTCATGATATTTTTAGCCTACTAATGTACTTTTAATTATTGTAAATATCTCTGTAGCTGTCTTTGTATGTTTTGACCTTGCATTTAAACAACAGCTTTTGGTAACTTGCAAATTTAATGCATTTCCAGTCCATACCCGGAGGAAATAGGTGCACGAGCGTCAATTCGCACATGAACCCTTGTCTGCACGAGTGATTGCTCTTACTTATTTGGATTTGTACGAGCGATTCAAGAATTGTGTTATCTAAAATACAGAGCTTCTTGTTAGTGAAGTATATCGAATGTCTCAATAAAAATAAAACTGGATAAAGCTGAGTTAGGAAAGCAAAAGGTGGCAGTCACTATTGTTGCAGTAGCGACAAAAAAGTTGTTGTTTAGCACGTGCGATTGCACGGTTGACACTTATGTTGGCACGGCCGATTTTTCGTTCATGCTGGGGATTTTGAACGTGTGTGGACACGCGTATGTGCGATCGCACGTGTATCCGGACATGGACTGCATTTCATGCGTTTGTACTACTTTTTGTGATGCCATTTCTTTGTCATCTTGTCTGCGCTTTCATTGTTGCCCTTTCATTTACACAGCTTTTTCGCCTATACAGGGGGCAGTCTCTGCTGAAAAGGGAGTTTTCCAAGGGTAAAATGGGTGTGATCAAGAAAATTTTCCGGATACCCAGTCCCTCTTTCCCCGACCCAGGGGGCATGGCCCCTAAATTTTTCTGGTTAGAAACGCCCCTGTATGTAGTTAATGCTTACATTTTAAGTTGTGTGTTTTAGGCGTAGTAAGAGAGTCCCAATCATGTAGTTTCATTCCCCATGAACCCCCGTAGTAGATTACGTCTTTGCTAGAGAAATAGGGCACTCCACCTCACTTGGAACTATGTAATGTACCCTTGGAGAAAATATGCTTGCTAGACATCAATTTGAAAGCCTTAGTTTCTATTGAAACCGATGTCGAATCTCCAAGTCCCTGCTTTAGCTTAAGAACTATGTAGGTATTATTTCCCCCCACTTGGGAAACAAGGAAAGAGCCTGAACTTGGTAATTACTGCAACTCAATTGTCAATTATTATGTGACCTTACTGGCTTTCGATTCTTGAGCTATAGTAAATGGTCCCAACGAGGCTTCCATTATATAGTATGATTGGTCTCATGTGTGACATCAAACAGCGGTTAATCAAATTTGATTCTCTTTGCAGGAAATGGACGTATACAAGAATGAAGTTACGAAGATTGCAAGGCCAATGCCCATTGAGTTCTTCCTCATAGAAGTATTTACTGTCTTCTCTTATAAAATCTTAGACTTGACAATTTCCGTTGAATTTCATGGCAGAGCTTGCAGATACTCACATCAGTCTTCTTTTTCCATTCGTAGATCATGTCCACATGTGTCCTGACATTTATTTAAGTCCCTCATTTTTTAGTCTTACTAGCTTGTGTATGGTCTTGTCACCTGTTCAGATTCTGACATTGCATCTGTTATCTCTCCAATATCTATGAATTCTCTCGCTCTTGCCATAATCTGCCCTTTCAAAATTTTACATCGACGACGCAGTACATTTATAGTGCTCGACTACAATGTAAGTGGAATCTGTGTTATGACTGAAGTAATTTTTTTTTCTCATCTGTTGTATTTTTCTCTGTAGGTCCCTGCTGCATTTCCCTTGCAACCAACATTCACTTTTCCTGAAAAAAGATCTCCTTTCTACATTGAAAACAGACAGAATTTGCACGAAATACAGGTGATATGAACGTATCTTTAGCCTTTGCTTACTGATATATACTCATGCACAAACATCGGTTCTTTTTACTTATGAACTCTCCTAAAATCAGTTAGTGAAGCTACTATGACTAAAAGTTAATGCTCAAATTGAGGGATAAAATTGTCATCAGATTTGATAAGTACAAGTACATTTTTCTACTTTTTTCCACTCCCCGGTGCTAACATGGCCATTGAAGAACAAATTTTACCTAGTTCCCACACTCATAAGGTTTTGAGGCTAAAGTATGCAACTCGATACCATTGTGGCCTATGAACCTTGCTGTTGATTCATCAACCTCCACACTGTTTTGAAGAACATTGATTTTGAAATATCTCTTTGGGCTGACTTAGTTATGTCGAAAATGTTTGTGGGATCTTTGGCAAAAGATGCTATTGACAATTTCTTTCATGCTCTGAAATTTTGTCATTTCACTTAATTGACTTGCGTTTTTCATCTTTTATTAAATTTTAGGATATCAGTGCTGTGATAAAAAACCTGAGAGACATTACCAGCCTTTCATTACCAGTAGTAATGGAAAGACTTCTTGATTTTCATTTACTAATATTTCTTATGGTTTCAAATGTTTTACCACTAAAGGTAGGTACCATATTTTGCAAACAAATGCTACCCTACTCAACGCCTTTGCAGGACACTTCGTCCATCTGTTTTTCTACTTACACCTTTTTTCTGAGCAAAACTTGTAGGTGCAGACTTCCAATCTCTGCCAAAAGTCTTGGAGCACTTGCATTATTTCTGCTGCTCATTTAGTAGTATCCCCCTCTCCCCCTCAAAACAATGTTGTTATATACAGTGTTGACAGGTACAGAAAAAGTCGCTATGCTTGCAGACCTTTCTCTGACAAATAAACACTTAATTCAACATTGTTTTTTGGGGGGAACGGGAGTTCAATCGTTCGACATGGATGAAAAAATCATTTTTATCAGAAATTATGCATTAATTCGTTGGTGTTCCATGGACTTTTGGCAGAGATTGTACACCATCAAATAGTTGCATCAATGGCTGTTTTTATTCTGCTTTTTTGTTTCTTTTCGTAGCTCTTCGTATCAACATTTTCGTTCCTTTCCTAGAATCTCATGATTGATTTATGCAAGGCGTTGAAGAGCCGAGATGAAGAAGCATTTTACCGTCTGACAAAATCCGAAGAATGGGAAATTTCCAGTCAGCTAATTGCTGCTCATGGTAAATATCTATTATTTTGCTTTAAGTTCATTTCCGTTCAAAATGGAGTCTGTTTCTGAATAGGTTAATTGAAGCAATACTCGAAAATTAGATTGTAGTAGTTCTATTCAGTGGATTCTAGCTACTGTTGGACAAGCTGTATGCAAGGCCTGGTAGCATTAACTGTTTACGTATTACAATTCAGAAAGGGCAGGTTTCATGAGTTTTTCCAACGCTGAATATGATAGCAGTCTGGCTGGGAAAATATACATAGGAAAAGTTTGCTGTTCAATTGTAGAATTTATAAGTAGGCCTAAATTAGCTACATTGCAGCCTACTGTAAATAACTTTATTATCATCATTATTATTATACAGCTGTGTAGTTTTACTTGTATAGATGATATTGACAGCCAATTGTATGTTGCCTGGTAAAATGAGACGTATAATTGTAGTTAGTTATAACTTGATATTATATTGAAGTTTTTCCAATAGAAATTATTATTGAGAGTAGTGTGCTACCAGTGGTGTCAAAATGTTTACTTTTTTCTGAGTTACTATACTATCGAAGAATTAAATCTGAAGTGCTATATAAAGCAGGTTTATGATAGGTTTCTAGCTTTGTGTGTCCTCGTAATCTTAAAAATATTGACAGATTTTACCAGAACTCAATCGATCTTTTTTGTATACGCACTGCTATGATGGTTGAATTGCAAGTCTAATTAAGAAAAGGTTGCCCTGTATCGATTGCAGATTTCTATTATGCCTTCACACCATTACAATTTGTACTAAAATTGTTGAAATAACGTCTTATATATTGGATCTAAAGGTGGACAAATGAATCACAGTACATCAGATGCTGTTAGTCCAATAGAATACATGGAAACAGATGAACAAGATGAACCATCATGGACCTGTATACATTGCACTTTTATCAACAGAGCGTGTGGAGATTCATGCGAAATGTGTGGGTTACCCAAGCAGTAGATGACCCAATGCCGGTAAAGATGAACCAATACCGGTTACAATGACCGAAACTGGCTTGAATTTCATAATTGGAAAATACAAAATAACGTAAGCAGTCAATGCAAAATGTTTATCAAATATTTATCGTGTTGAAGAAAAGTTTATTTCCATATAAAAGGATCATTTATTTTATGCCTGCTCCTGTCAAATGATTTGTTTCGCCTGCGGTTTTTTTTATTAAAGAAAAGAACTTATCTCTCAAAGGTGAGTAACCTGAGTTCCATTTGTCATATGCCCCTTCATAGTAGTCAACCAGTTTTTTTCGCTTTGAAGTTACACGCCTTTCTCAGTCCATGCCCTAAAGAAGTTGGTGTAAGTACGTCAATTCGCACGTGCGCCCTTATCTGCACGATTGATTGCTTTTACTTATTGGAATTGCACGTGCGATCCAAGATATGTAGTTGTTGTTGTTGTGGTTTACTTTATTTTGAGTAGGCTGTTGTACCTAGCTTATTCAGCTAATTTAGGCCTACTCCGCATCCAGCCATGGGCTCCTAGCTTAACGTCCCTTCCGAAGGACGGCGGAGTGAGCTGTTTTGGTCGTTCATCTGGAGGTCGCCCATCCAATTTCTGACCGTACAAAGCCATGCTTAACTTTAGTCAAGCTAATGGAACTGGCTGGGCCGCTTGGTCACTCACCACGCTTAACTTTGTTTATCCGATATACAGAGTTACTTTTTGCTGAAACATGTTAAATGTCTCATTTATAGTAAAACAGGGTAAGGCAGAGTTATCATGAAAGAATATGGTGAAAGTCACTAGTGTTGCAGTTGTGACAACGAGGCCCCTATTTGGCATGTACGATTGATAGTGATGTTTCCAAGGGCAAATTTTCGCTCGTGCTAGGGATTTTGCACGTTGGTTAACATGCACACGTGCGATCGCACGTGTCTCCTTGCAGGGATTGGTTTTTATAAGAAAAAACTCTCTGCTTTCAGTCAAGATGCTTCTTAGAGTTTCTTCAAATCCAGCCTTTAATGTTTCTTAATTGTTACTTAAATTCTTGAACCTTCGAACAACAATGACAACCCAGATCAGGCAACTGTGATGGAAGAAATAGGACGTTCAGGTCTTGTAAAGCACGTAGATTGTGAATTCTAGTTTGTTCCAGTTTTATCAAACTTTTTCTTGTAAATACAGCTTTTTTGTAAGTTGTTATTAGAAACTCAGCCTGCCTAAGTTTCTTGAATGTTTTTTAACTTTTGCCTAATGTCTGCCTCATGTTTCTTATAAAAAAGGCATGTATTTTGAGTGTGTTATTCAACATCAAGGCAAGGTAGCATAGTGGTTAGAGCGCATGCCTCCCGTGCGGAAGGTCTACGGCTCGAGTCCGACTCGATGCCCTGACTGAACGCTCGCTCACTGTTCACCCAGCAGCAAATGGGGGTACCCAGTGGGAACACTAGGGAGATAAAGGCGGCGAGGAAAGGAACTGGCCACCGTACCTCACATGCCGATGGCTCAGGATAAGTGTCCTCTCTAACAGGCACTCCCATACGTACGAAAATATTCGGGACTACCTTTACTTACTTATTCAACATCAAGCAGTTCTGCATGTTCTTGCTTCAATATCAAGGTCAAATATTTTTAGATGCTACCTTCCTCTCACACGAGTAGATAGAGTTTGGAGAGTGGTTTATTACAGATCCTCATTGCCCTCAGTTGCAGCCCATGCTCCATAACATTCATAACTACAGACGTAGAGATACTTATAGGCCGAAAAGATGTAGTGATTCATTTCAACACTTTTGAAGGGGAAGTTATAACTTTGCTTCTCTGTCTACGAGGGCATAATCATTAGTTTACTTTCTGAAACAGAAAGATCCCTATCTTTGTTTGTGTCAGTCATAAATCTTTATTAGCAACCTCATATCTTTGCATATTAAAAAATATTAGTAACATACTCTCCAGACCGGAATAGAATGGAAGTGGTAATAGATAGGGGGGTTGTAAAAAAGTCTAAAACCAAATAGCCAGGGGGTTGCAAGTAATGAGGAGGAAGTGAAATGTCCTAGTACTGCATATTTCCAACATGCAAAAAGTGTTTCTATTACCCTCTTTCAATATCTTCATCATTGGTACGACTATCAGCTACGTTGTCAGAGCTTCAGAAGGCAATTTCTCTCTTTTTAAGTGCTCATCTAGCGATGCAAATTCTAGGTCCTAGCTGGACAACCCCATCTTGGTTGAAATTAGTAAGCAGGGTTGGGGGCAGGCTGCAATAAGAATGTCATGGTATACATTTCTCGCAGAAAAAATCAGTCGGGGGGCGTCTATTCCGTATTGGAGAGTGTAAATACCCCTATCAACATATCTTGAAGTGGTTGATAAGTGACAAAAACAAATTTCTCATGGAGTGGCCAGAAGTAGGCGAATTATAAACGCCATAAAATTCGTTATCAATAAAAATAATAATAATTCCGACCTCCTTTGATTACCACCCACCACCCTCTCCCACGCCTATTTCATAAACTTGATTCCCTTCAAGTGCTTCAACATTTATAGATGTCCCTTTCTCTTGTTTTCGCTTTATCACCTTTACTGCTACAACTCCGGATCTCTTATCTAAGCGTGATTGCTTCGCTGTACTTTTTGAGTGTCTAATTGAAGCCTTTTTCTTTGGTCGTTCCTCCTTGCTTTTTTTCTCCAGTTTGTCCTGGCTTTCTGAAGAACTTACCCTGGATGAGTCTGCAGTTTTTTTGGCATTTTCCTCTGACTTATTACTAACTGAAATATTTACAGTCCCATCGCCATCCTTCGCCTTAACCTTCTTAGCTTTCAAAATCTTTTTTTGTTTTTTAGCACCTTGAAATTCTTCTCTATCTTTCCTTTCCTTGATCTTTCTTGATATCGACGAAGTTTCTATCATATTTTCAACGTCTTTTGCTTCTTTTTTGTATTTTCCTTGTAAATTATTTTTTACTTTTGATACTCCCAGATTTTCGCCAATCGAAAAACTAGCTTCATTATCACACAACTCTATTTTCCCTATCTTTGGACTCTGAACCTCAAAGTTATCAGCACTCTTTCGCTTTCTTTTCTTTTGCTTTGAAATCTCTTTCGTAGAGTGCTTTATGCTACTAGGCACTTCTAAATTCTCTTTGTTCCCCTTCTTTGATTCACTTTCAGATACAGTATTTTCAGGCTCAGCCGTACTTTGTGAAAATCTTGAGACGAACCCACCAACTTTTACAGGCCTGTTTTTTGAATCGAGTTTACTTTTCCCAGATTTTTCCTTAACTACAGTCGACGAAGGTTTCGTAACTTCGTTGTGCATTGAGGTTCCAGCTGATAAATCACTCTTCCTTTTCTCTATAATGTACAAGCAAAACAAATAAATTTCTTTCATGCATTGCTAGCCAATTTTGTTATATTCAAAAATTTACAACGACAAGATACAAGAACGACATCAAGGGGTGTATATTCTACTGCATGACCATGACACTAAGAATGCGCAAAAAACCAAGTCAGGCTGAAATGACAATACGATCAGCAGCAAGATTGTGAGCCTTTACCAAGGATAGGTAATTCTTAATAGGACGAACGTTCCATTCTTAAAATGTACACAATAGATGACGATTTTTAGAAGATTCTTACAATGGAGCCTATTTGGGAGTGAGGGATGATTTGGGATTGAGAGGGGCTTGAAAGTGTCGGTCAGGAAATTATTAGATAAAAGCATATGCTGAATTTGACGAACAAGAATTTTTGGTCACATTTTTAGTTTTAATGAACATTTAAGAACATTAAATACGAAAACCAAAGAACAGGTGTTACGAATTTACCTTTTCCATCGATTCTTCGTCCATCAAGGACTTTCAAGTAAGGCAATGAATCCAAAATCTTCAACATCAAAAAAAATTTAGCTGTATATTAGACGATTTCAGCATAGTCTTGGCATAAAGTGAGGGTATATCCTTAAAATACATGTAACTTAACCTTTCATGCCTCAATATCTTCTTCGGCGAATTTCTTGTATTCTTTGTGGGCTTTTCTACCATAGTGATCTCCTAAACAATTGAGACTCACAAACTAATTTATGGCTGACAATTCTATTTATGAGCTGAGAGGGGGGCTGTCCCATAATTGCCAAGTAGTATTCGATTTTATGCAATTTGCTATACAGAATATTTCGAATATGTGAAATTAAATTCATTTTTGCTCACCTTTTCTTTGTAATCTGGCAGAGAGCAAATGTGGTTTCCTTTGAGATTCAAATTCTCAACAGTTGTTTTGCTTAGTGTTTCCAAGAACCTTAGAGGGAAATTATTAAATTTTCATATGTATTCAGAGGGCAATCTATGCTGTGTCATTCGTGTTTTGAGCTAAGGGTTTTTAAATGTTATTTATATTAGTCATGCCTCAACTGCAAACAAGATCTTGATGAAATTCTTGACAGTATGTTCTACATGAAGCTAGATTATTGCAGAGTAAAAATTGGTTTAGTTGATCACCAATTCAAAATTTTTCAAATAAAGCAGTTGCAGTGTTAATTAATAGTAAGAAAATCTGCTTACCCCAATGTTGTAAGTTTATTATTCCCGAGATCTATCAACTTCAATCTGAAAAAAATATTTCAAAGGTCAAATGAGCAACAAAGATCAAGTTGGTGGTGAATGCAATCATGGGCAGAAATGGCCATTTTTTGGTGGGAGAGGGAAGCCTCTAGAATGCTCTCCATTATTGTTACATGTAAGCAAGTAACCATGCAACTTTGTCTCCATTTATCAATTACTGGGTGGGGCTGAGTACCAGCCCCACCCTAATTGTCTGCCCTGTCTACAGTCATAAGTGTGAATGATGGAATGATGATAGATGCTAGATTAATAAATGGAAAGACCTAGATATTTTGAGATATTTTGAAGCAACTATGGCTGTGGTCTACTTACTTTTTGCATGAAGCAATAGACAGTGGAATATCTCTAATTTGGTTGTCATTCAGTCTGAGTTCTTTCAAATCTGAAAGATGCTTTAAAAGAGAAACGAATAAAAAAGAATTCAGTTAATTCACAGCATATATACTCTTTAGGGGTGCCAAGGGACTTCATAGGCCCCTGGGCAACAAGATGAGGCCCCCTGCAAGTGAAGCACTCAGAAAAACTTCAGGGTCTGGAAATCACCTTTGGAAAATTGCTGCTGGTTTTACTTTATGAGGCCCCGACTTTAAAGCATTGGGTACTTTGAGGCCCACTTTGACCTTGAGGCCCTGGGGGTAATTTCCCCTCTGCTCCTCCTCTTGGCAGCTCTGTATACTCTATGATCTAAGGTTTATTTTATGTATCATTTATCTATTATAATCCAAGAGGTCATCCTTTTAAATTGCATCTAAAATAGTAATGTCATGAACTAACTACAACCTAAATGTTTCAATCACTTCATGCTTTGTTTTCATAGCAACGGAGATAATTCCAATAAATTTGCAAGTAATTCCAAACTGATTTGATAGTTTTTATAATGGAATATAGCATGAAAGATTCAGCTACCTCATATTTAGTGTTGATAATTTAAAGCAATAAGCAGCATTTTGCTTTAAATGCAAACATACCTCTATATTTGGGAATTGTTTAAATTTATTGTGAGACAAAGAAAGTTTTGTGAGATTTTTGCAACTTGACACATCTATTGTTTGCAGCTCATTGTGTGAGAGAACTAAAGAATTAAAAGTATTATCAAAGTTAACTTTTGGTTTTCACAGCTAAAGAGTAATCGCACAAACTGGGAAATACTATGATATTGAAATAAGTATATAATTAACTAAAAAAGAATAAAAATAAAAATGGTCAGGGTGAGCAATGTATGCTTCCCAAAAGAGTAACAACAATATCTTAAGTAAAACTCACCAAGAGAATTTAACAACAAGAGCTTTTCAATCCCTTCTGTTGACTCAATGCAGTTATTGTTTAGTATTAATGCTTTCAAACCTATCAATATAATACAATATTTATGGGCAAACTGAGATAAATGGATATAAAAGCCTGACCAAACAAAGCATGGTTTCAAAGCCCCCCTCCCTATTATTCAAAAGGGGTCAAAGTATATCACAAGGAGATATAGAGTTTTCATATATAAATCAAGTCAAAGAATCAGGTTGCAATGGGTGAGGGAAGAGCATGAAAATAATTTTTAAACTGGATAACACACTGAACAGAGCAATCTGAGAAATTGAAGTACAACTCACTCTTAAGGTGTAAAACATGGTGAATGCTTCTTAGTCTGTTGTTACTTGCTTTCAAAACTGGAAATTAACAGAAAGTGATTTAGCATACACTCCAGGCAGCAAAGAGCCAGCTGGAAAGATGTTATTGATTGGCAGAGCAAGGACAGAATTTGTCAACAGATCTCACCTAGTATATGTTTCAGCTTTTTGATCCATTGCAGACTATCTAGTTGATTACTAGAAACGTCCAGCCATGTTATGTCCTTGCATCTTGCTACAAAATAGAGGACCTATGTAGTTAGTTGTGAAATGTATGGTATGTGAGAGTGATACCATTAATAACATTATCCTGTCCAATACTTCCCTACCAGAACCCTGTAGTTTTAAATTAAGCTTTACACCATGTATTTACTTCAAATGACATCATATATTCATTGACATCATGTTCACTGAGAGATCTATTTGCTTTAATATGAATATACCAGTTAGCTATTGCGAAATTTACTTTCCTTTATCTTATCAAAATTTTCTAGACTTATGATTTTGCTTCTTTGAAAAATTAGTGGCATTTTGCATTATAAATTATACTTCCAGCAGAATACACTACAAATGTAAACCAATTTACTCACAAATCCCCTTCAAAGTTACAAGTTCTTTTTTTGAGACATCTAGCTTGTTATTTTTCACCAATTTTCTGAAAGAATGATGATAGCATTGGTTAGTGCTGGCTGGAATGATTGAATCTACTGAATTTGGCAAGCTGAGCTTTTTTTCTGAAATGACTCTGTACACCCAGAAATGGGCATAGCATGGTATGGAAAGGCATGAAAGGGTGTATTTGTATTGCTTGATTTGATCCTCTCACCAACTACTTTGCTACAATCACAAACACCTTTTACTAAATTGGTTTTACTCTTTATGCTGAAAAGTCAAGTCAACACACTAAAAGTCTACACCTCAGACTAAATGCAAACTTCGATAAATGACTTTAACTCTTGCACACAGTAAATCTCATCATAAAGTCATACTCCCCAACTTTGATCTGAAGAGCGTGACAGAACTCAACAAGATCGGAGCGTGTAAGATAGGACTTCGTGGGTGCAGAGAGGGTTCATAACGAGTAGTAGTACATCCCTAAATGCAATTCCCTTTTGCACAGTTTTCATTTAATTTCTTATTGTTTCTTGCAGCCACTTCTTGGGGAAACTTTCATTATGAAAGTGATGTCCGATATGATGCTCATGGTGCATTCTGTGCAAAACTCAGGCCGGAGTTACGCCAGTAGCTCCTCTGGTGCACGCCGACGTTGAAGGTTGGCGTACACTTGAGGTGCAAACATCAAGAGCCGTGGGTCAAGATGTGCATTATATTAAGTCAGTACGCCAAAGAGTATAGTTTAGGCTATATCCACGTTGTTTCATCGACAGGAAAGCTATCTCCATGCCGTAGATCTTCGGGCTTAAGTGCATGGAATGTACCTTGGGATGCTGCTGATGATGACGACGGGAAGGGTATTTGGCTAGCCTTCGTGACACATTTCTCAATATAGACCAGATTTTTGGTTTACCAAAAAATTATACGCAATATCCTATATTCCATTGAACAAAGATAAGAGAAACTATTTTAAACCAAAGAGAAGAATAAACGTACTCGAATTCTGTCAATTGTGCAGCCATTTTATGACCTCGTATACACGGATTCGGGCCTTGTTTCCATTAATATTATTTCGAAAACTTCCTAAGGTGTGAAACAGATCGGGGGGTGATGCATGCTCTAGGATTTGCATTTGGGATCAGAAAGTGATACCATAGCATTTAGTTTTTGTGACATACAAGAAACAAAGTCTTGGCTACATCTTGGGTCAAAAAGTCAAGGCTATAGCCTTTCATATTTAGTGAAAATCAAGCAACAACATGTATGTATTTTGAGCTGAAAACCAGAGCTATAAACTTTGGATTTTGGCTACATTAAGGAAATATTTCGTACTGATATTTTGCCTTAAGAAGCAAAACTAAGGCCTTTACTTCTTAATGATGGTAAAGCAACAATTTACTAGATACAGTTTGAGCTAAAATCAAGCATGCAGACTCTGGTGTTAGTTATAATCAAATAGCGATAGTTGATAATATCTTACACTAAAAAGCAAGGCCAGATGCTTTGACTTTTATGGAACATCAAGCAGCTATAGATAAGCTTCATTTTGAGCTCCAAAGTAAACTCATAGAGCCTTTTGTAACATTTTTGTCGTGGCCTTTTTTCTTCAGTTTACAATCAGGCAGCGTTTTCCAAAGTACAAGCCTGTAGACTAGCACACTCCATTGATCAACTCTCCACACAAAAAGGAATGCTATAGATTATCGATAAAATTCCAAATAAGGCTAAAAATACTTTGTGTATACTTCAAACTTTTTGCAATGCTTTAGCTTCTGGATTTTAGCGAGCATAGAGCAATATTTTACTTGCTACAATTTAGGCAAGAAGACAAAGCTGTTTCTCTTGAGTATTAAGGAAATGAAAAAAACTTGAAATTGGTTGTATTTTGTGTTAAACAGTGAAGCTATAGCTTTGGAATTTGTTTCAAAATGTAGTAAATTTTGATTGGCTGTATACTGTGTTAAAAAGCAAAGCTATAACTACGGAATTTTTGCAAAATTGAAGTAAATGGGCTATATCTTGGGTTGAAAAGTAAGGCTACAGCCTAGCAACTTGCATCATATTGAAATAAAGTTTGATTTTACTACAATACGAACAAGCCACAACATTATTTTGACTTACTGAAAGCTTTTCTCGTCCGACACTCGTCACATACGTTTCGGACGAATACGCTTTCCTTATATCAAAACAATGTTACCGTTTTCTCATGCTGTAGCAAAGTTCTGTTGTACGAACAAACTATTTAGACTTTACTTGGCTATATTTTGGAATTGAAAGTAAGAATATAACCTTTGGAAATTGTGTCAAATAAAGGTAAAGTTTAATTGACTATATTTTTGGTTACAAAGTCAGGCTATAGTCTTGCAATTTGTTTAACAATGAAGGAAATTTAAACGGGCTCTACTTTTTGTTAAAAAGTGAAGATATAGCCTTGGGATTTTCGTGAAAAAGAAGTATTTTGAGGTTGGCTAAATTTTTGTTTAAGCTATTTGAACTTGGCTACATTTTTGTCAACAAGTAAAGCTATAGCCTTGAGAATTGTATAAAAATGAAGCATTTTCAGATTTGCTAAATTTGTGATTAAAGGGTAAGGCTATAGGCTTTGGATTTCTGTGAAAAAGAAGTATTTTGAGGTGGCTAAATTTTTTATTAAAAAGTGAAGCTATAGCCTTGGGATCTGTGTAAAATTGAAATTTTTGAAGTTGGCTANAAATTTTTAATTGAAAAGGTAAGGCTATAGCCTTAGGAAATGTGAGAAAATGATGTCTTTTGAGGGTAGCTACATTTTTTTGTTAAAAATTAAGGCTATAGCCTTGGAAATTGTATGAAAATGAAGCATCTGGAGGTTGGCTAAATTTTTGATTGAAAAGTAAAGCTATAGCATTGTGATTTGTGTGAAAATGAAGTTGTTTGAAGTTCGCTACATCGTTTGTGAAAGAGTGAGACTATAGCCATGGGATTTTTGTGAAAATGAAGTTCTTTGAAGTTGGATGCATTTCTTGTTAAAGAGTGAGACTACAGCCTTGGGATTTTTGTGAAAATGAAGTTCTTTGAAGTTGGATAAATTCCTTGTTAAAGAGTGAGGCTACAGCCTTGGGAGTTTTGTGAAAAAGAAGTATTTTGATTTTGCTTATGTTTTAGGTTAGAAAGTAAGGCTAGAGCCTTGAAATATGTGTGAAATTGAAGTATTTTGAAGTTTGGAAAATCTTTGATTACAAAGTAAGGCTATAGCCTTGGGATTTTTGTGAAAATAACTTATTGTGAATTTACCTATATTTTGGGCTCAAAAGTAAGGCTATAGCCTTGGAAATTGTATGAAAATGAACCATTTTGAGAATGGTAAAATTTATTATTAAGACGTAAGGCTATAGCTTTGGGATTTTTGCAATAATGAAGCATTTTGAGGTTGGCTAAATTTTTGAGTAAAAAGTAAGGCTCTAGCCTTGGGATTTGTGTAATAATGAAGCAATTTGAGGTTGGCTAAACTTTTGATTAACATGTAATGATATAGCTTTGGGATTTGTTTGAAAATGAAGCATTTTGAAGTTGGCTACATTGTTATTAAAGAGTAAGGCTATAGCCTTGGGAATTGTACGAAAATGAAGCATTTGGAGGCTGGCTAACGTTTTGATTAAAAAATGAGGCTATAGCTTTGGGACTTTTATGAAAATGAAGCATTTTTAGGTTGGCTAAATCTTTGATTAAAAAGTAAGGCTATAGCCTTGGCATTTGTGTAATAATGAAGCAATTTGAGGTTGGCTAAACTTTTGATTAAAATGTAATGATATAGCTTTGAGATTTGCTTCAACATGAAGCATTTTGAAGTTGGCTACATTGTTATTAAAGAGTAAGGCTATAGCCTTGGATATTGCGTGAAAATGACGCATGTTGAGGTTGGCTAAATTTTTGAGTATAAAGTAAGTCTATAGCCTTGCAAATTGCGTGAAAATGAAGCATTTGAAGTTGGCTAAATTTTTTATTAAAAAGTAAGTCTGTAGCCTTGGGACTTTTGTGAAAATGAAGCATTTTGAGGTTGGCTAAATTCTTGATTAAAACGTAAGTCTATAGCCTTGGAAATTGTGTGAACATGAAGCATTTTGAGGTTGGCTTAATTTTTGAGTAAAAAGTAAGTCTATAGCCTTGCAAATTGCGTGAAAATGAAGCATTTTGAGGTTGGCTAAATGTTTTGTTAAAAAGTAAGGCTATAGCCTTGCGATTTGTGTGACAATGAAATTTTTTGAAGTTGGCTACATTTTTGCTTAACAGTAAGGGTATAGCCTTGGATATTTTGTGAAAATGACGCATTTTGAGGTTGGCTAAATTCTTGATTAAAAAGTAAGTCTATAGCCTTGGAAATTGCGTGACAATGAAGCATTTTGAAGTTGGCTACATTTTTGCTTAACAGTAAGGGTATAGCCGTGGATATTGTGTGAAAATGAAGCATATTGAGGTTGGCTAAATTCTTGATTAAAAAGTAAGTCTATAGCCTTGGAAATTGCGTGAAAATGACGTTTTTTGAAGTTGGCTACATTTTTGTTGAAAGGTAAGGCTATAGCCTTGGGGCTTTTGTGAAAATAACGTATTGTGAATTTGCCTATATTTTGGGTTCAAAAGTAAGGTTGTAGCCTAGGGAATTGTGTGAAAATGAAGCAATTTGAAGTTAGCTAAATGTTTTGTTAAAAAGTAAGGCTATAGCCTTGGGAATTGTGTGAAAATGAAATTATTTGAAGTTGGCTACATTTTCGCTTAACAGTAAGGCTATTGCCTTGGATATTGCGTGAAAATGACGCATGTTGAGGTTGGCTAAATTTTTGAGTAAAAAGTAAGGCTATAGCCTTGCAAATTGCGTGAAAATGAAGCATTTTGAGGTTGGCTAAATTTTTTGTTTGAAAATGAAAGTAAGTAAGGCTATAGCCTTGCGATTTGTGTGAAAATGAAATTTTTTGAAGTTGGCTACATTTTTGCTTAACAGTAAGGCTATAGCCTTGGATATTGCGTGAAGATGACGCATGTTGAGGTTGGCTAAATTTTTTGTTTGAAAATGAAAGTAAGTAAGGCTATAGGCTTGCGATTGGTGTGAAAATGAAATTTTTTGAAGTTGGCTACATTTTTGCTTAACAGTAAGGCTATAGCCTTGTAAATTGCGTGAAAATGAAGCATTTTGAGGTTGGCTAAATTTTTTGTTTGAAAATGAAAGTAAGTAAGGCTATAGGCTTGCGATTGGTGTGAAAATGAAATTTTTTGAAGTTGGCTACATTTTTGCTTAACAGTAAGGCTATAGCCTTGGATATTGCGTGAAAATGACGCATGTTGAGGTTGGCTAAATTTTTTGTTTGAAAATGAAAGTAAGGCTATAGGCTTGCGATTGGTGTGAAAATGAAATTTTTTGAAGTTGGCTACATTTTTGCTTAACAGTAAGGCTATTGCCTTGGATATTGCGTGAAAATGACGCATGTTGAGGTTGGCTAAATTTTTGAGTAAAAAGTAAGGCT